>JAMLFY010000231.1:0-49799 GCA_030441495.1 Dalbergia oliveri
GATTCACCAAAAGGTTTTAAATGATGTTTTTAAGTAATGTTTTATGTTGGGATAAGCCCTGAGTAGCCCGGCGATTTTAGTGAAAAATTACCATTTTATCCCTGGCTAAGTGCATTCTGGTCCGAATGACACGTTAGCGAAACCTAAGCAATATTAGGCTCTAATTAAAGATTAGTAAATTCTAATTACTAATCTAGAGTCAAAATAATTAATCAAGGTTGATTAGAACCTAAGATTGCTTGAGAAGCTCAAAATCCTATTCTTGAATTTAAGACATTATGTCACATTTTCATGAATAGTGTTTTCTCTTCTCCAATTCCTTAAATCATGGAATTATGTCTATGATTTGATTTGACTAAAGTATGGTTTTAATTCTCTAATTTAGTATGACCACTCCTTAATCAAGTCTTGAACCATCTTAATTAGCCATTTTATCACCTAAACACTTGCTCACAAATGCCTAATCAAAAGCCTAATCCAAGACACACCTAAACACATCCTTAAACCACAATTACATGAGCAAATCATCCTTTTCCCCCCTTGTTGAAATGTTGGCTGAATTCATGCTCTCCATTTGTGCCACATGTTGATTTTGTTGCACTCCAAGTCCATACCTTAGCCCATGCCTTGCCCATACTTTCCACCATACCTCACTATGCCTCCATAAAGCAATTTCTCTCACCTCATGGAACATGAGGCCAAGCCTTCCTCCCCAAATCAGCCACAAGGTCTCATTCCCTCTATAAATACCATGCTTGGATGAGCTTGGTTGCATTTTGTTCATTTGCCAAGATTAGCTTCAAAGAGTAATCTTGAGTTCTTTCTTTTTCTCTCAAAGACTCAGAGTTCCTTTCCTTTTCTTCACCTTCTTCAGAGCTCACAAAGAAAACACCTCATCTTCCTTTCCTCTTTGCCTTGGCCGAAAATCATCAAGCATCAAGGAAGGAGTTGTTCTTCTCAACTTGCTTCAAGAACCAAGCTTTCCTCTTCACCACTAGGTAGGGAGTTTTCTTTCAAGTTCTTTCTTTTCCTTACATGTTCGGCCTTCAAGGCCATTAATGATGTTTCATGATAGCTTGATGATGAGAGTTCTAGATGATGACTTTGAGTTCATCACAATGAAACCTCTAAAGCTTGAAAACTTGATCTTGGACCATAAATGATTTCAGTTTCCTTTCCTTTCCTTTTCAAAGTTTTCAGTTCTTGTTTCCTTCTTCCCCTTAATGGTTTCGGTTTCCATTTCCTTTTGTTATAAAAAGTTTGATATAAATGTTAAGTAGATCACTAAAAGTTGTTTGAAGAACTTAATCACATATTTTCAAAAAGCTCTAAGCTTACCCTTGCCAACCTTAAAGTTGGTCGGCGTTTCTAGAATCCGCGCTAGATTGAAGCTATGAGCAATAAAATAAAGAATATGAAGTAGTTTCCTTTATGTTTATTTTTATGAGTGTTGAGATTTATTTCTTAGTTATGTTACAATGTTGGTTTTAATTTGTGGAAATATGATAATGATTTCAAAGAGTTTTTACAAAGGTATGATAAAGTGTTTTTGGAAAGGAAGGATACTTGAAAATGTTTTAGAAAGTTTAGTTTTTCGAAAAAGGGATTCTGGTAATCAATTACTGGGCTATGTAATCGATTACCAGGAAGCAATTTATGAGATTCTGGGTTATAGTAATCGATTTACCAAGAGGTGTAATCGATTACCAGTTCATGTAATCGATTACCATGATGTCCTTTCCAAAGCAGTTTGTCTGGTAGTGGATTTGCCAAAACCTGTAATTGAATTACCAGGACCTAAATGTGCCAAAAATGAGTGTTTTGATTTTAATGGGATGAACCTATGATATGGATGCTTATGATGTTGCCTTTTTACATGATTACTTAATGGGAACGTACATGATATGATGAGAAGAAATTATGATGAGAATGCCTATGTGTATTGAAGTCTTACTTGGTTATTTACTTGAAATGTATATGATGTGATGAATGTTACTTGAAATATTATAGCGTTGCATATGAGAAAGTATATGGTATGTTTTAAGATGATTCCATGCTCATGTTGCATAAATGATATGTTATATGATGTATTATGATTGTACGCTCATGTTGCATCCATACAAAATATGTTAATGAGGAAATGATCCCATTATGACTTTCCGAGTTAAGGGTTATATGGGGTGATTATAGAAAAGAGATATGTTAATGTAAAGGTTATATGCGAGCACATTTCTCCTGCTACGGTTGGGGGAAGTATACCCGTGGGGGTGACGTGAGCCATACCAGAAGCGACAAAGTCACTGGTCTTAACCAGTTGATGTGTTTCCAAGAAAGAAAGAGATATGTTAATGAGGAAATGATCCCATTATGACTTCCGAGTTAAGGGTTGTAAGGGGTGATCCAAGAAAGAGATATGTTTCCCCCTCTATTTTTCCCCGTATAAATCTAGCGCAAGCTAGTTGGATGAGCTCATCCTAGGCGATAGGTGATTAGGAGTTTTGGTGACCATGATAAAATCGACGGGGCCGGCATGTTGGGTGGATTTTGGTGACCATGATGAGGGTGGAATAATGGAAAAAGTTATGAAAGGAACTCACAAGTTCAATTATGATAAAGTAAAAGATGTACATGCACACGTTTTGTTGATGTTTCATTGATACTTTGATTAAGTAATATGTGCTATCTATGTGTCCTGTCATGCTCAGAGTATTGCCATGCATACATAGAATATATGTTGCATTCATGTCATTAAAACCCATGTTAAAAGACACCCACTTGGATAAAAAGAACTTGAGAAATGTAAAATTGAATCTTATGCATGCACACCCTTTCATAATAAGACCGAAGTGGCTGGGGCGACGACGATGACACTTGTGTTAGAGTCGGGAGCCTCCTAAAATTTATATAGATTTCTCATCCTTTTTCCTTTCTTCCGTGTCGTATCCAGGAGGCGAGAGATGCGGATGTTCGTGATCCTTTGTGAGGCGCAAGTTTAGGAACCACGCTACAGGGTAGAGGTCGCAGCAGAAGCGCGAAGATTAGTCTAGAGAAGTTATAGAAATGTCTAGTGTTGGGTTCGTGTATGTTCATCTTTTGTTATGTTTAGCATCTTGAAGATGTCCTCATGTTCGAAGGGCATCGTCGTTATGATGTGACTATGATATGTTAATATAAATTATGTTGTGACTATTCCATGACTTGTTTCTATATGCTATGATAATGTGTATATGTTGGCTATGTCTTGTGTGTATTAATCGTTATGTATGCGCACGCGCGGCTCGCATTTTAAGTCCTAAGTTCAAAAAGAAAAAAATTAGTCGTATTTTATTACCCGTATTTTAAATAAAGATAAGTCAAGTTCTGAAACGAAGACGTAACCGCTAATAATTAGCCAAATGCGACTCGAGCGTATTAGGTGAAAGTTAGGGTGTTACATTTCTCTACGGTGAGGAGAAAGACAGGTGGGGGTATGGTTGTGAACCATACCGAAGCGGACAAAGTCACTAGTCTTAACAAGTAAATACGTTCGTAGGCGAAACATACTTTCCTACTACGGTGAGGAGAAGGTAAAAGTGCATGAGGGCATCGACATTAGCATTCCCAAAGTGGACAAAGTCACTGGTCTTAACTAGTTGATGCATTTCGAAGAAGGAAAAGTCCAATGATGGGTGATCCTTAGGCCCTCTACCCGTCTCTGGGAGGGGATTATTGTTATGTTATGTTATCAGAGGATAAGTAGGACTAGTGACGACTAGTTGAGATATGAGCTCATAGCCTAGTTTTAGGGGGTGCGGTTACTATTTTTGATACCTTTATGTCACAAGTTTGAGAACGAGAAAGGATGTGAAGTTCCACACTTATGAAAGAGAAGGTTTTCATGAGAAGTTACATGCCACTTATATGACGATGAATTATTGATGACATGTTTTATTGGTTTATTTGCATAAAGTATTGTCATGCATTCATGTTTCGCTATGCTTTTACATGCATTAAGATTAATCATAAAAGACACGAACCTTAGATAATTACTCTTATGAAACCTCATAATAAACCTTTGCATGTTAAACTTTTTCATAATAAACCCAAGGTTCCTGGGGACGTTACGATGACATTAGGTTAGGAGGATCCTCCTGAGATTCTTTAGTAAGATTTTCACCCTCTACTTCCTTTCCCGTTATGTCTTCAATTTCGATGGCGTCATTCGTGATCTTCATTGATACGCCGATTGGGAGGTGCACTACGACCCAGAGCATCAGTCATATCATTTCAAAGTCGATGTGTGTCTACATTTTTGCATACATGCCGTTCGCGCATCTAGTTTCCAGCTTTCGCTTCACTCATACCTCACCATATGGTGACGATCTAATCTTTAAGGGGTTGGACCAGACGCAGGCGGACTCGTAATGCCCGCCCTCGCTTAGCGCGGGCGGTGACGTCTCCTGACTATGTTCCTCGCTCAAGGCATTCAGAGGCGATCGTGATGAGGATTCCCAGCACATATGGAGATTGCCTCTACGGTCCAGTGGACATCGGAGGCAATGAGGTCACGGTGAAGCAACGGAGGCTAGCTCGACCGGAGATCCCACGTAGGAGGTCACACAGGATCCCTTCTCCTTGCATGCACCCGAGGAGCTCTGCCTGGTTTATTGGATACATGCCTTCCAGGGGATGAGGTTCAGTCACCAGTAGGTTGAAGAAAGGGTAGCTGTAGTCGGGGTTTGATCTTTTGGGCTTCCCTGTACTTGTTGTTATGTTTACTTTCTGCTTCATGTTTTATGTCCTGCAACTCTCCCATTCTTATGTGGGTATGACTTTATGTTTTTTTTTTTAATATTTCAGTTGATGTATCCAACTATGTGATCTAATATATTATGGCATTTGCTTTTATGAATGGATGTGTCCTTTATTGCTTTCAATTGTATGTTTAGTTTCTCTACCGGTTTGTAATGATAGTATACGCAGCTCACATTTTGATTTATGTGTTTCAAAAAAAAAATTTACCTATTTTCCACTAAGTAATTTTACAAATGAATTTTAAAAGGATGTAATAACTAATAATTAATCTTAATACGTTATAAAGTGTTGGGTAACATATAAGTGTTACACTACATACATTAGCATAGTTTCTTAATTTCATATATTAAACATATATATAGTCAATCACAAGTGATTCTCATTCACTCCTCATAAACCAATCGTTAATGTCACTAACATGCATTCATATACATCATACTTGAACTAAAGCTCACTTGACTCCTAAATCAAGAGTTTAATTCATTTCCAGGTACAAAGACAACATTTAGGAATTCAGGCTTACGGAGAATGATTTAGTTCACAAATCAAACAATTAATTTAAAGGCTGTGAAAATTCCCTGAGATACCCAATATGTCCACAAGGCTCCATAAAAATTTCAAGAAAACAGAGCTCTCTAGCTCCTAAATAATTGTACAATTCAATAAGGAGACCAATTAAGGCTCAGACCAGAGTTCTCATAAATTTTAACCCTAGCAAATGATTGAATCAATGCATAATAAAATTTACAGATATACTTCAACATGTTATTAACTTCGTGTAAAAATTTCAAGGGCTACTTCAATAAATTGCTATGGTAATAAATTCAGACAATCTTATTGCTTCAGTTTCAACAATCAAGACAACATCGTCTCATTTTGGTTCTTGATTTTTTTGAGGCAGTAAACCTTAAAATCAACACCCAAGAAAATTCATGTAGTTATTTTAAGATGTTAAATCTAACATATAATTTTTATAGCTCATGAAACTACCACAACTGTACCAAAAAATTTGTGAACTACTGATCCACTCTAGGAAAATGGAAATTCCAGCAACCTAGTCCAAACTTATTTTGATAAAAAGACTATTTCCTAACACCATCCAAACACACCACCAAAATTCACACATCAATATCAACATAATATCAACCAATACAACCAGAATTTGGACCTAGGTCAACCCAAAACATATCAGAAAATTTGACAAGAGAAGGCAACAAAAAACCTTTTAGTAACTTAGTGGCTCCTTCAGCTCCAAGATGATCCAAGCTTGATCCTTCAACTCCAAAGATCCAAACCAACTTCAAACCCTTCTTATATTGAGTGAGGTGTAAGGTAATCAGACAAGGTTTGATGAGGAATAGAAATTTTGTTCAGTTCAGATTTTAGAGATCAAGGTGTAGAACAAGTTTAATGAAGGAACTTTGAGGTTTCCACAATTCTATGTAACACCCTAAAATTTAATTAAAAATTAATTTGAGCTTTATAATCGTAATTTCAAAAATATAATAGTTTAGCAATGATGAGGGGCCCAATGAGCATATAAAAAAAAAAATTTCGAGGCCAAGTAAATAGTAACCTTGTGGGCCACAGGTGGGGGACGCTTGAACCTAGATTGAGGCCAGGAGGTCCTGAAATTAGGGAAACATGGGAATGAGGTTAGGAATATCTGGGAATGATAATTTTATACTTAAAATTAATTTCGGGTGGTATAAAATTTAATGGATAGTGTTTAGGATCGGCGAGATTTCGGTGTGATTCTTCCTCCGAATGAAACTCAGAGCAAGTTTCCACCTGAGGACAAGTGTGTGGCTTGAGATGTGCCACACAATTACACCTTTATGACTAACCAATAGGAATTGCACAAAATTACAATAATTATCTTCAAAGAACATTTTTGGACTTGAAAATTCTATGTATTTTGCCCTAAACTCAAAATATCAACATCTTATGATTTCCTTCATCACAATTTGGGGCTAGACTCTCTAAGAACCATTCCTCCATTTTTCTTCCTCTCAAACTCCATTAACAAGCTTCAAGCTTGCAAAACCCTAGCTCAAAGTCACTAAACCACAAACTCTCTTCACTAAACTTATTCTATTCATCATAACCTACAAATATAACGATTATAATTTGAATCCATCACTTTTTCCAACTTTGAGGGCACACAATCAGAGGTTAAAGGAAGGGTTTGATGTTGGTGGGAAGCTTTGAAGTGAAGCAAAAGCATTCTAGAGCATCCTTTTGAGCATGAGCTCAAAGCTCTCAAAGTAGGGTTTACTCCTCCTTTGCAACGACATATAAAAAAAAAAATTTCCGGCCGGTGAATAGTAACCTTGCGGGCCCCACGGCCCCATCGGGGGATTATGAAACCCTAGATCCTTGAACAGGAGATCCCGAGATTGAGAAGAGAGGTTAAGGTTAGAAATAGTTAAGAATGAGGATTTTATACCTCGAATTTAATTTTAAGGTAATATGGGTCTAATCAGGTGGAGAAACGTTTTAGGTGAGATTTCGTGTGTGATTTTTTAACACCGAAAGATATTTCCATCACCACCAATGGATAATATCCACCTATTTAGGACATGTGGAAGGCCAAGATTTAATCTTGGAATCCAAGATAAATCTTAGCCATCCATTTTGCTTTATTACAAAATATCTTCATGCAATTGTTATAAGATCAACACATGTCCAAAGCTTGTTCAAGGGCCAAATCCTTCTTCTTTAAGCATCAATTTTGTGTAGCCTTCAAGGAGAAAAGAACCAGCCACCAATTTTCATCTTCAAGAGCTTGATCTTTTGTAAGCCCAAAAACCCTAGCCTAGAGTTGTTGAAACATCAAAAGTTCTTCATTAAACTTGTTCTACACCTAATTCTCTATCAATCTAACCGAACAAAATTTCCATTCCTTATCAAAACCTTGTCTTGTACCTCATACCTCACTGATATCAGAGGGGTTTGAAGTTGGATGGGAGCTTTGGAGGAGAGGAAGCAAGCTTGGTTAATCTTGAAGCCAAGGGGCTAATAGGTTACTCAAAGTAGGGTTTTTAGCCCAAGCTTGGTTAATCTTGAAGCTTGGTTAACCTCATACCTACTGTTTTGGCATGACCTAGGTCCAAATTTCTGGTTGTATTGATGATAATATGTTGATATTGATGTTGAATTTTGGTGGTGTGTTTGGATGGGGTTAGAAGGTTTTTCTCAAAGGAAATTGGGACTAGGCTCCTGGATTCCTAGTTGTCCTGCGCAGTAATTATGAATTTTATGGTATAGTTGTGGGAATTTCATGAGCTATAAAAGTTATATGTTGTATTTAACATCTTAAACTAACTACATGAATTTTCTTGGTGTTGATTTTAAAGTTTCCTGCCTCAAAAAAAAATTGAGAATTGAAATATGAGTATGCTGTCTTGGTTGTTGAAGACAATAATTTGTCCAATACTATCATACAATTGATTGAATTAGCCCATAAAATTTTTACAGGAAGTTAGTAACATATTGAAGTATCACTGTAAATTTTCTTGTGCCTTTATTCTATCAATTACTAGGTTAAAAATTTGGGGACTTGGGTAAAGCTATGAAATTGGCCCCTGACCACTAAATTTATACATTTTACTAAAGTAGCTATAGACTCTGTATTTGTCCTAAAATTTTTACAGATTATCCTAGACACATTGAAGTGTCATGTAGAATTTTTGTGGCTCTTTAAAGGGCCTTTTGATATGACAATTAAATGTTGCACTCAGACAGTAAATCTACCAAGGTAGCCAAATAAGAATGGCTGAAAAATTGTGGTAAAATGATATCTAGTCCAAGTGTATGGCATATGAATGCATGCTAATTATTTCAATTACTTATCCATGAGGCATGAAAGGGCCTCTAATATGATTGAATACCTAATTGTAATGTAAGCATGCATTTGACAACAAAGTATTTGATGTTAGCTATTTGGCCATATGACTTGTGACACATAATACATGCTAGAGGAAATAAAGAGTGGTTTATGAGACATAATTGAAATTGCATTGTGAATGAAATGCCTACATGTGGCTTATGCATGCACTTGAGGAGAATATATATGAACTTAAATTGTGCATGTTCTAACATATGGACAAAGGAAACAAGACTTAGATTGAATGAGGGGAGGAAATAGAAAAGGAAACCTCCATTACATATTTTTGAGTTGGATAGACGTACTGGCTGAGAAATAGATTATGTGTGATTCGAAACGAGAAAATGAAGTTCAATGATCACGTCTGGGCTGAGCTCGTCCTGTGGCAACTCCCTTGTGTGGTGGGAACCACTACAGATACCATTTGGTATAAATTCTTTATGGGATTGTCCATGACAAATACCCATGGGGTATAACTAAGTCTTTTCTATGTCAATGAAAAGAAATACACTAACTTGATTTCTATGGCCATAAGTGGAATCATGTCACATTGAGATGAGTTAAGTTGCAAGTATTATATGCCTACTCATCTTACTCTAGATTGGCTGCCTTGGGATTATTTATTAATTGTTGAAACATTTTGATATATGTACTCTAAGTGGTTGATTGTTAAAAGCTACCCACTTCAGAGGGATGATTTTAGAACCTTAAAATGAATCTTTAGTTTATATTGTATGATCACATTTCCTTGATAAACGGAAGTGGCTGGGCAAATGACGATGACACGGATTTTTTTCATATATGTTTGGGGATGCCCTACTGAGAATTATGTAATTCTCACCATATGTTTGTGTTCATGTCGCATCCAGGGTTAAGCCAAGGGGACTATGACAAGCTTACTACGTAAAAGGACTCAAATGGCAATAGTGTGGCAGTGAATGTTTATATTATGCTGTATTTAGTGGAATGGATATGTATGTAACTACATTAGAAAAGTGATATGTACTAAAGTTCATAGAGGAGCTTCCTCTTGTACTTAGTTGTGTATTCAATAAAGGTTATACTTTCTTTGTTATATATATATATTTCAATAAGAATTTCACTTAGTTATTACACACGTAAATTGAGCTTTCTATAGATACTTAAGGAAATCTAATTAATAAGTAACAACTCTGAGTATGACGTCATGACTTAAGGATGGGGTTGTACTTGGAGGATGTTACAATATTCCAATTCGGCCTACATATTCTTTGTTTGTTCAGACACTCGGTATTTACCCCTGAGTTCGAACCCGGTTTTTCGTATGATGGTGTGCCTCTACACATGGCACACCCAAATGTTTTGTAGCCCACCAGCACCACTTGTGCCCTCTCCAACAGACAACCCTTCGTCATCATCCTCTTCAAACCCCATCTAAAGGCCCAAGCGCGCCGGTGGAGGCAAGGCTATTGTGTCGATGGCCAATGGCTTCCAGAGGATGCAAGATTCTCAGAGACTTTTGCGTGTACATAGTACTAGTGTAATGTTAGGCCTTCACTAGCTTTTCTTGATGATGTATATTATTCGTTCCTAAGTTCAGTTGTATCTATATGTATTTTGTTAAGACCAAATACTGGGGCAGGCTGAGGCTGAGGTGGGGGACTAGCCCTTTTGCTCCAGAGTTCGTGACTAGTTTCGGGGTTGTATTGTTGGCTTTACTATTATGATGTATATATCGTAAACTGAGACATGATGTTTATATATGTGAATATGGTTGTAGCAACATATGTATCAAAGTTTCTTTATCACCTTATGTTTCAACAGGATAGGTCAGGATATAGTAATACTAAGCCTAATTGTTGTGTCAATATTACGAGTAAATATGTAGTAATTATAATAGGTGTTACATTATGGTATTGAGCAGTTATCCTTGTAGGACCTTGATGAATGGGTTGGCTATGCTTCCTTAGTAGATGTCATGCATTATAATTTTATATATGTGTATGAATGTTGGTTAAAGATGTTGTTGGGTTACTACTACACTTAGCTTGGTATTGAGCTTGATCAACTCAATATTTTGTTTGGTGTGATAGGAATCAATGACTTTAAATCAATGTAATAAGAAGAGCTAAGAATGAACTGATATGATGGGTAATTCCACGAGATCAGGAGCAATGAGAGCAGCGGTTGCTCACGAATGATGGAAAGGTTGGACCGTAATGAAGAACAAAACCCAGTTGGTAACCCTGGAATGAAGTGGATATGGAATATCAAAAATTTGCCGAGTTTTGAAAGCAAACCCCAGCCTTTGGAGCTTTTGGTGAAGTAAAGCGGAAGAATGGATTAAGGCCATGGAGAAAATTTTCTAATTTCTTCCTTGCACGGAGATCCAAAAGGTGGCTTTTGCTACTTATATGTTCAGAAGGGATGCTGAATTCCAATAGGTAGACACCAAGGGATTATTCGAGGCATCCCAAGGACTAAAGTCACCTGGTGTAACGGCCAGATTTTATTTTTAGTACAAATGACCAAAATGCCCTGAGGTCATTTTTACCAGAATTAAAGGATAGCCGACCCAAGGTCCGAATGGGTGAACTCAATGTTTGAAGGGGATTATATCTGTATGTTTGATATTCGAGGTGAAAATCTTCGTTCTGAACTTTCGACTCAAAATGACCAAAATACCAAGCAACATTTTACGCAGGTAAAGGTGCCGTTTGAGCCTAGAACTTTTCCAGAAAGTTTGAAATAATGTTTATGAGTGGTATTTGATGTTTAGTTAAACCCGGGAGGTCAGAGTAGTTTTAGTACAAAAACCATTTACCCGCGTGTACAATGAGCCTAATGACATAATTAAGCAAACCTAAGCAATATTAGGTTCTAATCGAAGGTTAATTTATTGATAATTAATCTAGAGTCAAAATAATTTATTAAGGTTAATTAGAACCTAAGATTGCTTAGTTAAACTCTAATTACATTCTTTAATTCAAGATTCATAGTCATGGAATCTTGAATAGTATTTTCTCTCTCCAATTTCTTAAATTAAGGAATTGTGCCCATACCTCATTTGACCAAAAGAATGATTTTAAATTGTTAATCTAGCAAGATCACTCTCCTAATCAAGTCTTGACAACCTTAATTAGCTATTACCTCACCTAAACACCTTATTGCAAACTCCTAATCAAAACCTTAATCAAAGAAACACCTAAACACATCACTAAACCACAATTACATGAAAAAAAATCCCTTCCCCTTGGCTAATATGCTGGCCAAAATCCCTTCCCAAAATTGTGTCACATGTTGAATTTCTCTTCACTCAAAGGCCATGCTTCAGCCATACCATGACCCGTACTTCACCCATGCTTGCCCATGCCTAAGCCCATGCCAATCAGAGATATTTCTTTCTCCTTCCTCCCTAAGTGACTGGCCATCCTTCATCCTCTAGGCCATCCATGAGCTCTCAATATTCTATACACTAGCTTGAAAGCCCTTAGGATCTTTTACACACTTGAGCAAACTTCAACTTTCTCCCAAACTCAAAGAACCTCTTTTCCTAGCATTTCCGAGTTCTTCATCAAGTTTCCAAGAAGGATTTCTTTCACTTTTCCTTCTCAAGAAACAAGGCTTTCCTTCCTCTCTTAGACTTCTTTTAAGGGTTTATTTTTCCAAGTTTTGTGTGCTTCCTTAAGGAAGAGTTCTAGTTTTTCTCTTGGTTTTTCCAAGTTCTTCTTCTGTTCTTTTATTTTTGGCCTAGAGCCTTTGTTGAGAAGCATTGACTTGATGATGAGGTTTAAGATAATGGTCTTGTGATGCCATGTGAGGAACCTCTAAAGCTTAAAAAACTTGGTCTTGGACCATACATGATTTCGGTTCTTCCTTTCCTCTTTTCCTTCTCAAGATTTCAGTTTTATTCCTTTCATTATGCAAGGTTTGATAAAAATGTTGAGTAGATCACTAAAAGTTTTGGAAAAGAAATCTTATGTTTTAAAAATCTCTAAGCTTACCCTTGCCAACCTTAAAGTTGGTAAGATTTCTAAGAGTTTACTCTAGATTGAAGCCCATGAGCAAAAAATAAAGAATATGAGTAGTTCTATTTATGTTTGTTTTGTTAAAGTGTTGGTATTTTTGTTTTAATCCACTTTCTTGAGCTTGATGATGAAGTTCAAACCAAAGGCTTCTTTGAAGACTTGGTGTTAAGCTCTAAAGCTCATCTTCTATTGTTAAGGTACATGTTGGGTTAAGGCTATTGATATTCCTTAAAGTCTTGCAAGAGCTCTAGTTAAGATAAAATAAGTTGCATCCATGTTTAAATTTGTGCCTTGCACCTCATGTTTATTTGATGCCATCACTAAGCTCTCAAGAATAAATAAAAGAAACTTGCATTATCAGGTTTAAATTCCCAAGCTTGCATTTCATGTGTACATTTCAAGTCATCACTTAATCTTTAAAGATAATAATGAAGTTGCATCTCATGTTTATTTTATGCTCTCACTTTACCTTATATTGAAGAGTAAAATGAAGTGCATAACATGTTTAAGATTATGTTATCACCTAAATACTCTAGAGCTCAAGGACTTGCCCTAAGTACTTTCAAATGGAAATTTTAACCAAGATAAGTGGATGTGTTTTAGCATGATACAATGATGGTTTGACTATGTAAAATGTGAGGTGATTTCAGGAAAATGTTGGAAAAATGTTTTATGAGGTCTCAAGGTGTTTAAATAGCTTGAAAGGTGTCAAAAATCATATTTTCTCAAATTCGGAGGTTCTTGTAATCAATTACCAGCTTATGTAATTGATTACCAAAGTGGTTTTTCAAAAGGTTTTTGATTCTGGTAATCGATACCAAGAATGTATCAATTACCAAGGCTGTTCTTCATGCCCAAACCGGTCTTTAAACCCTGTAATCGATTACCTGTTCGTGTAATCGATTACTTTATGTTCTTCATTTTCTTGGAAAAATTTTTAGCCCTAAGTAATCGATTACCGTCCTATGTAATTGATTCCCTGTTCTTTGAACCCAGGACAATATTAGTCCTGGTAATCGATTACCAGGCACATGTAGTCGATTACTAGAACACCCCTTGTTCAAAAATTGTCCCAAAAGTTGGCAATTCATATGCACTTATAACATAATTTTATGCGATTATGTGTGATACACACTTTTGGTTTCTATCTTGTTGTTGGCCACTGTGTGAATTATTTTGAGGAGTTAAAATGTGTAAGATTATGTTTGCACGAAGTGAGGAACAATTTTGAAGGTTAGGAATGACTAAGTAAATAGAAAGGTAAGAAACTAGAATCTTAAAACACTTAGACACAAGAACAATAATTTCTCTTTAGCATAATTGACTTCAGGAAGATGGTTCATAATTAGTGGTTATGCCTAGGAGTTGAATATAGAATCTTAGGCAAAGACAAAACTTAAAAAAGGTCTAATGCATAGAATCTAGAATCCCGTAGTGGATAACAATCGTGGTGATTAATCTATATAATGCTGCTTGGATGAGTTAGTGAGCATAAATGTTAGAAAGAATTATAAGGAATGATCCCTTAGGTGAAATAAAGATCCATAATGAACGTTAGAATAATTAGAATATAGTTTAAACCCGTTAAGGCCAAAGCATAAGACACCATGAGATAGGAGGTGTGATGTGAGAATGAGACCGAGTCGGATACTCATGATGAATATGAATATGTTAATGCCATGAATATGAGACTATATGTGTATTATGTTACATGTTGTTGTGATGAATATGGTATGCTATGCTTAAGATGCATGAAATGCGAAATATGAATGAACTAGGAGGGTATGCTCCTGCGATTAAAAGATTTATTTGATTGAGAAATTTCATGAGAACAACATGTGTGATTTGAGTTATGTGATGACTCAAATTTGAGGAAATTAAAGTGATATCATTATGCTCCGAATTTTCGTCAAATTTGAGGGACTTGAGAAAGTTTTGAAAAGAAAGATTTTTTTTTCTTTCTATATGTGATATGCCGAGACTCATTTCTCCTTGCTGCGTGAGGAAAAGGGAACCCGTAGGGGGGTATGGTCGAGCCATATCAAAGCGGACAATGTCACTAGTCTTAACCAGATGATGCATTTTTTAAGAGACGAGACGTTCTACTCCTGCTCTAAAGAAGGTAAAGGGTGAGGGCATCGACACCTGCCAGGCGGACAAAGTCACTTGGTCTAACCATCATGCGTTGAGAAGGAAGAAAGTTCCATGATGGGTGATTCCTTAGGTCCCTGCTCGTACTCTAGGAGTTAGGATTATTATTTTTATATTATGATTCGCTTATTAAGAGGATAAGTAAGAACTAGTGCCAACTAGTTAAAGTATGAGCTCATTGCCTAGTATCTAGGTCGGTTACTATTTTACATACCATGATGTCACAAGTTTGATGAAAAAATGTGAAGCTTTTGCTTATGAAAGAAAGAAGTTGATTATGAGAAAGCACATGCCACCTATTTGAGAGTTTGTTATTGATGAGATGCTTCTTGTTTGCTACATAAAGTATTGCCATGCATTCATGTTCTATGCTGCATACATGCATTAAGATTCATTATAAGACAACCTAGATAATTATCTTTTATAAAAACCTCATAACGAACCTTTGCATGTAACCTCTTTTAAATAAACCCAAGGTTCCTGGGGACGTAAACGATGACACTAGGATAGGAGGTTTGCCAGACTGAGATTCTTAGCAAAATTCTCACCTCCTCTCTTTCCCATTGCGTCTTCAGATTCTCTGATGGCATTGTTCGTGATTGTTGATACGTCTGTGTGGAAGGTGCACTGAATCCGACATCGTTCTACCATTTCGAGGGTTGTTGTGTCGTTCGTATTTTTGCATACATGGGACGCCCGTTTGCTGGTCTCTAGCTTTTTTCACCCGACCTTCTCTCTACGTGATGATTTGATTTCGGAGATGCGACCTCGTGATGAAGGGCGGCGCATCCCAAACCATCATCTTCGGTGGTCAGCATTCTAGGAGTACGTGCCCTCATACTCGTGCGGGAAAGACCTGTCTAGGGTTCCGGACAGACCCTCTGGAGGATCAGCCCCCTTGATGCCTTTGGCCACTGGTAAGGGTAGCGAGGACAGGTCTCTGAGAGGAGGCTTATGAGGCATGTACGTCAGGAGAGGCACCCTCAGGGAGGCCATGTCGCTCCGCCGAATTCGGCATGCCACACCCTCTTCGTTGGGCCACATCCGGAGCTTTGGGGTTGCGGGCTAGTCTCCCATTTGGAGGATTAGCACATCTGTAGGCTTCTTGGGAAGTATTTCAGTTTGGTACATTTTGGGCTTTTCCATGTATTTATTGTTATGTTTCCTATTTCTTCCTTGTATTTTACATTTCCTATTGTAACATCCTAATATTAACCCTAATACGCCTAGACGTATGACTAATTATTATTATTACTCCTCTTTAAATTCATTTATAAAATACTTCAGCGGAAAATACGGGTAATTTTTTTTAAATGATTTATATAAAACAAAGTGCGAGCCTTTGCGCGTAACCTAAACAACGTGAAGCGAAGAATAAATAAAACATACAGAACAAAGCATTAAAGAACACATCCATCATAAACATCATTCCTCATTACATTAGATAATATAGTTTAGTACATCACAACAGAAGTACAACGAAGCATAAAGTCTTACCCATACTAGTGGGGTTTTAAGTACAATGACATAAAATACGAAACATAAAAGCAGACACATGGAACAACCCCAAAAGATAAACACCCAACTAAGACTCTCCCTCCCTCGAGCCATGGATGACGCACCCCGTCCCTCGGTGGCACATATCCAATGAACTGGGCAAGCTCCTCGAATGCGTGAAGCGGAAGGATGGGCAAGCATGCCCGCCATGATGAGGCGCATCTCGGACGTCGTGCTAACCTCCGCTGCGTCACCGTCTCCTCAATACCCATCCGATGTCCATGGGTAAAGTGGGTAAACCCTCGAGAAAGGATGAGAAGGAGGATCCTTGATGGGTCGATCTCCGAACGTCTGGCGAGGCACATATTGGGGGTAACCTTGGCTGAAGATGCCGAACGGGCGGACGTTCTCTTTCTAGGGTCGCGCCTTCTCAAAAATCATGTCATCGCCAAAGGGGGAGGTCGGAGTGAATCTGAAGCTGGAACTTGGGAAGGCAAAGGGCGTCCCATGTATGCAAAAAAAGCGATGGCACAACGACCCTCGAAGTGGTAGGCTGATGGTCCGGATCGTAGTGCAGCTCCCACACGGGTGCATCAACAAAAATCACGAATGACGCCATCGATGTCTGAAGACGTAACGGAAAGAAACGAGAGGGGTGAGAATCTTGCTAAAGAATCTCGTGGGAAATAGCTCTATCCTAATGTCATCGTTTACGTCCCAGGAACCTTGGGTTTATTATGAAAAGGTTAAGCATGCATAAGTTCATTATGAGGTTTTCACAAAGGTATTTATCCAAGGTCCATGTCTTTTATAATGATTCTTAATACATGTATGCAACATAATAGTTCAAGGATGCATGACAGTACTTTAGGTAAATCAAACAATTATCAATCAACATATAAGTGGCATGTAACCTTCTCTTGAACATCTTCCTTTTCTCATACTTGTGACACCAATAATATAGTAACATTCCCTTTAAACTAGGCTATGAGCT
This sequence comes from Dalbergia oliveri, assembly GCA_030441495.1. Taxonomy (NCBI): domain Eukaryota; kingdom Viridiplantae; phylum Streptophyta; class Magnoliopsida; order Fabales; family Fabaceae; genus Dalbergia; species Dalbergia oliveri. The sequence continues at coordinate 17,333 of JAMLFY010000231.1, forward strand.
CATACCTTAACTAATCACTATTCTTCTTATCCTCTTGATAAGCGAATCATAAACATAATCATCATAATCCAGAACTCCGAGTACGAGTAGGGGGCCTAAGGATCACCCATCATGGACTTTTCCTTCTTCGAAACGCATCGACTGGTTAAGATCCAACGACTTGTGTCCGCTGGAGGGCTAATGTCTATGCCCTCACGGTTTTTGTAACACCCTAATAATTAACAATACACCTAGGCAGGATCTGATTAATTACTAGACTTTACTCTTTGCTTCATTTCTTAATCATGCTTTGAAAATACTTAGTGAAATTACGAGCCATTTTTTAAAACATAATTGAAAATGTGAGCCGCGCTTAACGTGAATGATTTAGCAAAATTTAAAAGACACATAGGAATTTACAAACATCACATCATAATATATTGGCTCCATCATAAGCATCCATATTACATATCATATAGATATTTTGCCTACCAGGATAAGACTAAGTGTAGGCAATCTAATAAAAAATAAATAATATATGGATGGAAGGACATCCATTAATGGCACCTAGTAATAACACTCAGGGATAGGGATAGATATCTGAAATATTCGAGTGAAACTACAGATTCAAGTTCAGCTACCCTGAGCATCCTAAATGTGATTCACGAACGCTTCCTTATTTTTCTTGAAGACGAGATGGAAAGAAAAATAGAGGGAGTGAGAAACTTATAAAAAGAATCTAAGTAGGTACTCACCTCATGATGCATTGTGTCATCATCATCGTCCCCAGGAACCTCGGGTTATTATGAAATAGTGAGCATGCTAAGATTGATTTATTAAGTTCGAAAATATACTTCCGAGGTTCGTCGGTTTAATCATGCGTCTTATAATGCATCATAAACTTAGCATGTCATGTTTATAATGAACTTTTCCTTTCATATATAATAACATAGTTATGCATAAAATCACATCATATTTCTCATCATCATTTCATAATACTATGCATAGCAGAACATCATATTTCTCATCATCATCTCATAAATACTATGCATAGCAGAACATCATATTCACATAATGCATTTACTTAGTTTCTTAGGTGACTTAAAGTTACTTTCATCATCATTTTCCTGGGTCACCCTATACTCCACCCTTTTGGGAGTAATCTAGGTTATGAGCTCATACTTTGCTAGTCGTATCACCAAGCACATACTTATCCCTTTGATAAGTAATTCCGTCTCTTTCCTTAAGAGCAACTCAGGGGCAAGAATCACCTTTTCACCGCCTATAGTTTGCAATTTCCAAAGGATCATTTCCTCATATTTTTTTTGAGTCACCTTTAAGTCTTTGCATGTTATATCATAATACAATTCTTCATTCATAATCATCATAACATTTTCTCATTTATAGTCTTATGCGAAAAATAATATATACCAATTGTAATCATGCATCTCGGAGATTCCAGGAAAGAAGGTGGGTCACAATGGACACGCTTAAATACCAAATCTTCCTTAGCAGAATCTTTCCAAATTGCACTCTTAGTAATACATTCTTAGGTAACGGAATATGTCTTTATTTCATGCATAAGTTTTCATTGTTTGCAACGCAACTATAACATACAAACCAGGGAATCAATCAATGACACCAAATTCTTAATAAGCATCAAATCACATTTTAAGTACACATAAATTACTAGCTTCCCATAAAATTCTTACAAAGTTTTAAAACTCTTTTAGACTAATTCTTTTTGTTAAACTTGAAAGAAGTCATAGGACTTTAGGCCTAACTTAACCATGGGACCGATTTATAACTTGAAAGAATGTTCATAATTAAATCTTTCACTTAAGATAAAAGGAGCAAGTCTTGAGCTTTAGAGATTTAGGTGACATCTTTGAATTATTACCATGCTATGCAACCTTATTTTAATCTTATCTTTATAAGGTGATAGCTTGGAATTATAAACATGATATGCAATTCCATTTCTTTATCTTTAAGATTTAAGGTGATAACTTGAAAATTAAACATGATGCAAGAACTTGTAATATAAACATGATGCAAGAACTGGAGCGGTGGTCATGACAGGGAAGTGGAGAGAAGAAAGCACCGGAGCGCGTCAGTCCACAGGACCGGTGAGGGAGAAGAGAATTATATTTTTTTTTTAGCTCCAAATTCTCAAGACTTCTTAAAGAATAAATTCTTTAACTCCCATTATCTCATTTCTTCACTTATGATTCATAGGGTCTTTGAGCTCTAGGATTTTTAGGTGATGACATAAAATAAACATGCCATGCATTGATTCTTTAGCCATTATAAAATAAAGTGAGAGCATAAAATAAACATGAGATGCAACTTCTTTATTATCTTTAGAGATTAAGTGACAACTTGAAATTTAAACATGAAATGCAAGCTTGAAATTTAAACATGATATGCAAGTTCATTTATTTATTCTTGAGAATTTAGTTATGACATAAAATAAATATGGTGTACAAGGCATAAACTTAAACGTGATGCAAGTTCACTTGATCTTTTACTAGAGCTCCTTCAAGACTTTAAGAGATTATGTTTTCAACCCAATATATGTATCTTAGCAAGACAAAGTAAAAATACATATTTCATATTCAAACCTCAAGATAAAAAAAACATTATTCTTTAAAGTTTTGCATTAAATGGAATGTTCAAGCTTAGAGGCCTAACTTGTGATGGATTTACAACCCATATCAAGGTCCTCATTATCAAGCCATCATTTCATTCCTTCCTAGGCCATTTGGCCGAAACCATGAAAGGAAAATAAGGAAAGAAAAAGTGAAATTTTTAGAAGCTTTGGAAACTAGTGAACCTTCAAGTTTTAGAGATCTAACTTGTGAAAGCTTTGCAACCAACACTCAGAATCTCCATCAAACCATGGTCTCATCATAAGCTAGGCCATATGGCCAAAAGTACTTAAAAAGAAAGGAAGAAAAACTGAAAATGAAAACTTAAAAGAAAGCTCATGAAAACATCATTTTTGAGCTAGAAACATAACTTGTCATAGCATAAAATGAACTTAGAAACACCTCCCTACCTAATTTGATTTGAAAGAAGGAAGAGAACTTGGTTTCCTTGAGTGAAATGAAGCAAAATATTCTTGAAAACTTGAAGAAAGAAATCAGCCAAGAGGAGGAGGAAATAAGAGCTTTTGGTGCTCCCAAAACTAGAATTTGTGTAAGTTATGAGCAAGACCAATGGTTAATCATGGCTTAAAAACACCTTTTAACACATTTTAGTGAGGTTCGAGCTCAGTGGGCAACAATGGAATTAAAGAGCGGGATAAGGACGTTTGGTCATTTAACGGTAAAGACTTGAAATTAGATTTTTCTCCTCTATTAACACACATAACACAAACAATCCCTTATTAACATCAAAACATCCCCTTGAGGATAGGTGGGCCCACGACCTCATTTTCTCAGTAAAATAACCTCGAGGGCATGGTCATTTTACGTCAGAATTGGGGTGATTACTTGCGAATTGCTCCTAACTTCTCTTCTAACGTTATATTCCTTTATTAAGGATTGTTTGGTCTCAAATTTTATATAATATTTCCTACGGTAATTCGGTATTTCCTAATGACAGTAAAAATTCCAAGTAAAAATTGGGGCATTACATTACTCCCACATTACTCGAGATTTCGCCTCGAAATTCGTTTCCTGCAGACGCTTCTAAATCCTCTGCTTCATGTGCTAATTCAGCTCCCATGTAACTTCTTCGGTTTCATCTTTTCCCCATGCTACTTTGACTTGGGGTCAAACCTTGTTCCTTAAGGCTTAACTCCTCGGTCAACGATTCGTGGGTGGTAATTCGTTCAGTCATCTTTTAATTGTACATGTTAGGCTTTAGTACATGACTTGGGTAAATTGTCCTTAAACTGGGAAACATGGAAAACATCATGAAGGTTGAGGATTTGAGGGTAGGCTCTTGGTTTGGCTGCATCTCCTATTTGCTAAGGATTTCAAACGGACCAAGGAATTTCTGGGGCTCAATTCTTCTTTTTATTGCTCGGCCTATGGTGTGGTGGGGGTGATTCTTAGGAACCACATGGTCCCCTTCTTGAAATCTAGCGGTTTTCGCCTCTTGTCCGCATAGTTTTTCTGGACTTCAGCGGTAAGAATCTTATCCTTAATCTTCTTTGTTTTGATTGTTTTCCCTCACAATATCCGGTCCAAGTAGACTTTGCTCTCGGGCTCATACCAACATAGAGGTGATTGACACTTTCGTCCATAGAGGGCCTCGTATGGTGCTACCGAATACTTGCATGATAACTGTTGTTATATGCAAATTCAATAAGTGGTAAGGTACTTATCCCAACTTTCTCTTTGATCTAAAACACATGCCCTCAACATGTCCTCCAAAGTTTGGATAGTTCTTTCAGATTGACCGTCGTTTGGGGTGATAAGTCGTGCTCAAACCAACTTGAACCAAACGCCTTCTGAAAGGCTCCAAAGCAATGGCGTGAATCGCGGATCTCGTAGAGATTATCGAACGTATCTTACGTGTAACCTTCTCTTTCCTGAATATATAATTGTGCTAACCTATCCAAGGAATAAGTCACCTTAATAGGTAAAAAGTGGGCTGACTTAGTCAACCGATCCACTATTACCCAAATGGCGTCATGATTCGCTTCAGTCCTCAGATATCCAGATTACAAAATCCATGGAGATACTATCCCACTTCCACTCGGGGATTGATAGGGGTTGCAAGATTCAGAGGGTCTTTGGTGCTCAATCTTCACCTTTTGACATACCAAGCATTTATTCACCCATGTGCACACATCCTTTTCAATCCAGCCACAGAACATCTTCCTCAAATCTTGATACATCTTGGTGGCACAGGATGAAGGGTAAAATGGCTCTTATGGGCTTCCTCCAAAATATCCTTTGAGGTCACCACTGCAGGTACACATATACGACCTTCAAACCTCCACAAACTATCATTCCTTGGGTAAAACCTTTCAACTTCTCAGCTCTTCCTCCTTCTAAGGTCTCTTGAAATTCGTATCTTCCCTTTGGGCTTGAGCAATTCTTTCCTTGAATTCACTCGTCACACTAAGGTGACAAGCTCTTATGCCCTTAGTGGTCAAGGTCATTCCTAGGTTGAGGTCTCTAAATTGCTCAATTAACTCAATCTCTTTCACCATCAAACGGGACACTTGTAAGGATTTCCTACTTGGGCGTGGCTACAACATTAGCTTTACCTGGATGATAGTTTAACCCAAAATCATAATCTTTTAAAAACTCCATCCACCTTCTTTGCCTCATGTTTAGCTCTTTTTGATCAAAGAGATATTTCAAACTCTTGTGATCAGAAAACACCTCAAACCTCACTCCGTATAAATGGTGTCTCCAAATCTTTAGCAAACACGCGGCTAAACTCAAGGTCATGGGTGGGGTAATTCCTCATGTGGCTTGAGTTGCCTCGATGCATAGGCACACCTATGCCTTGCATAGATACACAACCCAAACCCTTCCTGAAGCATCACAGTACACTTTGAAAGGCACATGGGGTCGGGTGACACTAAAAGCGGGTTGAGGTTAGCTTGTGTTTCAGCTCTTGAAAGCTCTTTTCACACTCAGGGGTCCATGAAAGGAGGTGTTTTTCCTAGTTAGCTTAGTCAGAGGAAGGGAAATCTGGGAAAATCCCTTGATAAACCGACGGTAATAACCAGCTAAACCTAAGAAGCTCCTTTACTTCATTCCGTGGTTGGTCTTTCCAGTTTACAACGGTTTCCACCTTACTAGGATCTACAACAATTCCTTTCTTAGATACTACATGCCTAAAAATTTCACCTCATCCAACAGAATTCACACTTAGAAAGCTTGGCATATAGTTTCTTTTCCTTAGGATTTCCAGGTACTATGGTTAGGTGGCGTTCATGCTCCTCGTGGGTCTTGAGTAGATGAGAATGTCATCTATAAAGACAACCACAAACTATAAAATAGGTCTAAAGATCCTATTCATGTAATCCATAAAAATTGCCGAGCATTGGTTAATCCAAAGGACATTCCTCCCAAACTCGAAATGGCCGTATCGAGATACGAAAGGCCGTTTTCGGTATATCTTCATCTCTCACCCTAATTCTGGTGGTAACACACCTCAAATCAATCTTAGAAAACATATTTATGCCTTTAAGCTGGTCCATCAAGTCATCTATCCTAGGCAAAGGGTATTTGTTCTTCACTGTCATTTATTCAATTGCCTATAGTCAACACACATCCTCATACTCCCATCATTTTTCTTCACAAACAACAGGGGCTCTTACCAAGGTGACGCACTAGGTTCTAGACAAACTTTCCAATAAATCCTCCAACTGAGCTTTCAACTGGTTAACTCTAATGGGGACATCCTCTATGGGGCTATGGATATGGGACCTGCACAGAAGCAATTCTATGGAAACTCTATCTCTCTCTGGGGGAAACTCTGTCTCTCATCTGGAAATATTTTGGGATAATTTCTTTACTGGTATCTCATCGATACTTTGCTCAAAGTCTACATCACTGGGTTAGAAAATATAACCTTTACTCTCACCCTTACCAGTCCATTCTACAGCAGTTATGTAAAGACTTATGGGTTTCTTAGGTCTCCTGGGAACGGAGAAAAGTAATGGTTTTCTCATGGCAGTTTAACGTACACGGTTGGCTTCAAGCCAATCCATGCCAAGAATCACATCTAAACCTTGCATGGGTAAGCAAATGAGATCTAAAACAAATGATCTATTCTCAATAACAAAATGGCAATCTAAACAACATTTACAAGTCCTAACGGGTTTTCCTCAGGGTAGAAACAATAAGGTCAAAGGAAGCTCAGTTATATGCAAGTTAAGGGTTTTAACACATGGGTGGGAGATAAAGAATGGGAAGCGCAGGAATCATCCAGGTACAATTAAGTTTCTACCATACATATTACACTTACCTTCCACGATTTCGTGACTTGTCGTTTCTTTCAACATTAACGGTGAATACCCTTCCTTGGTATTTGCTGGCTTGGGATTGGGGGTTGGCATCCTTCTGTGCATTCTCGAGAGTAATGACCTGGTTTCCACACCGGTAGCACATGTTTGTTCCGGCTCGACATGGCATGCTCCATGATTCTTGCCGCACTTGGACACTCCATGGATGGCACGGTCGTGGAGGTGCTCCTCGACCTTTGTGGTGCTTTCCCTTTATTGTTATTATTGTTGTTGTTGCGATTGTTGCTGGGATTATTGTAGCGGTTGTTGTTGTTGTTCGGTCTTCCTTGATGAAAGTTCCTTTGTGGCACTTGTGATCTTGATTGATGTGGAAATGGAGGTCGATTTTGCTCTTGAACTGTTGACCTTGAGGTGTCAGCTTCTTGATGATATTCTCAGACTTTGAAGTCCCAGCTTTCTCTTGCCCTTCTTCAATGATGCGGCATTTGTTGATTAAGGTAGAGAATCCCTGATTCCAAGTGCGCAAGCCACATTAAGTTCTCCTTTAACCCTGAACTCGTATTTAATGCATTTCCAATACTCATCAGGGTTACCTTGGTACATCCTTGAGAACTTAATGAGTTCCTCAAATTCTGGCAGTATCCTGAGCCACATTCATATTCCCTGGACAAGTTGCATGAATTCAATGTCCTTAGCATTTCTAATTGACTCGGAAAGTACTTCTCGTAAAAATGGACCTTGAATAATTCCCAATCAATGTCCACTTCGGTTGTACTGAGTCTGAACACCAGTCCACCAAAGGGCATCACCCTCAAGCATGTGGGTGGCAAAAGTGACCTTCTCTCCTGGAACATGGAACTCCAGCAAAGACCTTCTCAATATTCCGAATCCATTCATCTGCTACATTAGGATTCAGGGTCCCCTTGAAACAGGGTGGATTCGCCTAGAAAATTCCCCGAAACGAGCATGTTCGGGAATTTCATGTCCTTGGTTTATATTAGCTTGACGATTCTGATCCATCCGTTCCATCATCATTCTCATGGTCCTTGCTACGTCGCGAAGTGCTCAGCGGTCTCATTATCTTGGTTATTTTGTGACGCTCCTAGTCTGTTGTCGTCGTGCCATTGGTCCCTATACACAAAAACGCAACACTGAGGTGATCAGGCCCAATATTCCATGCAAAGTGAGCAAGTTACCATGGCACTTTCAACATCCAAGTAGTCACGTATTTCTAATCCTCAAGCTCATCCTAATGATAAACATCTACACATGACATTACTAACGTATTATGCATTAGAAGCATAGCCGGTCCAATGCTAAGTTAGATAAAGGGAAACCTGATACCAAATTGTAACACCCTAATAATTAACCCAATACACCTCCAGGGTATGATTAATTACTAGATTTACTCTTGTTCAGTTTCTTAATCATGCTTTGAAAATACTTAGTGAAATTACGAGCCATTTTTTTTTAAAACATAATTGAAAACGTAAGCCGCGCTTAACGTGAATGATTTAGCAAAATTTAAAAGACACATAGGAATTTACAAACATCACATCATAATATATTGGCTCCATCATCAACATCCATATTACATATCATATAGATATTTTGCCTACCAACAGAATAAGACTAAGTGTAGGCAATCTAATAAAACATAAATAATATATGGATGGAAGGACATCCATTAATGGCACCTAGTAATAACACTCCAGGGATAGGGATAGATATCTGAAATATTACGAGTGAAACTCAGGATTAGAGTTCGCTCTCACGTACAGCCTCAATGTGATTCACGAACGCTTCCTTCTATTTCTAAAGACGAGATGGAAGAAAAATAGAGGGAGTGAGAAACTTATAAAAAGAATCTCAGTAGGTACTCACCTCATGATGCATTGTGTCATCATCATCGTCCCAGGAACCTCGGGGTTATTATGAAATAGTGAGCATGCTAAGATTGATTTATTAAGTTCGAAAATATACTTCCAAGAGGTTCGTCGGTTTTAATCATGCGTCTTATAATGCATCATAAACTTAGCATGTCATGTTTATAATGAACTTTTCCTTTCATATATAATAACATAGTTATGCATAAAATCACATCATATTTCCTCATCATCATTTCATAATACTATGCATCAAACATCATATTTCTCATCATCATCTCATAAATACTATGCATAGCAGAACATCATATTCACATAATGCATTTACTTAGTTTCTTAGGTGACTTAAAGTTACTTTCATCATCATTTTCCTGGGCCACCCTATACTCCACCCTTTTGGGAGTAATCTAGGTTATGAGCTCATACTATGCTAGTCGTCACCAGCACATACTTATCCCTTTTGATAAGTAAAAATCCGTCTCTCTTACCCTTTTGAGAGAAGAACGACTAAGGCAAGAATCACCTTCACCGCCTATAGTTTGACGGGTCCAAAGGATCATTTCCTCATATTTTTTTGAGTCACCTTTAAGTCTTTGCATGTTATATCATAATACAATTCTTCATTCATAATCATCATAACATTTTCTCATTTATAGTCTTATGCCAAAATAATATATACCAACTGTAATCATGCATCTGGGAGATTCAGGAAGAGAGGTGGGTCACAATGGACACGCTTAAATACCAAATCTTTCCTTACCAGAATCTTTCCAAATTGCACTCTTACAAGTAATACATTCTTCCAGTAACAGAATATGTCTTTATTTCATGCATAAGTTTTCATTGTTTGCAACAGCAACTATAACATACAAACCAGGGAATCAATCAATGACACCAAATTCTTAATAAGCATCAAATCACATTTTAAGTACACATAAATTACTAGCTTCCCATAAAATTCTTACAAAGTTTTAAAACTCTTTTAGAACTAATTCTTTTGTTAAACTTGAAAGAAGTCATAGGACTTTAGGCCTAACTTAACCATGGGACCGATTTATAACTTGAAAGAATGTTCATAATTAAATCTTTCACTTAAGATAAAAGGAGCAAGTCTTGAGCTTTAGAGATTTAGGTGACATCTTTGAATTATTACCATGCTATGCAACCTTATTTTAATCTTATCTTTATAAGGTGATAGCTTGGAATTATAAACATGATATGCAATTCCATTTCTTTATCTTTAAGATTTAAGGTGATAACTTGAAAATTAAACATGATGCAAGAACTTGTAATATAAACATGATGCAAGAAGTGAAGGCGCGTACGCACAGGCCGGTGAGGGAGAAGATATTAGCTGAGCAGCGTAGACGCAGACCGGTGAGGGAGAAGAGAACATTTTTTTTTAGCTCCAATTCTCAAGACTTCTTAAAGAATAAATTCTTTAACTCCATTATCTCATTTCTTCACTTATGATTCATAGGCAAGTCTTTGAGCTCTAGGATTTTTAGGTGATGACATAAAATAAACATGCCATGCATTGATTCTTTTAGCCATTATAAAATAAAGTGAGAGCATAAAATAAACATGAGATGCAACTTCTTTATTATCTTTAGAGATTAAGTGACAACTTGAAATTTAAACATGAAATGCAAGCTTGAAATTTAAACATGAGATATGCAAGTTCATTTATTTATTCTTGAGAATTTAGTTATGACATAAAATAAATATGGTGTGCAAGGCATAAACTTAAACGTGGATGCAAGTTCACTGATATTTTTCTAGAGCTCCTTCAAGACTTTAAGAGAATTATGTTTTCACCCAATATATGTATCTTAGCAAGACAAAGTAAAAATACATATTTCATATTCAAACCTCAAGATAAAAAAAACATTATTCTTTAAAGTTTTGCATTAAATGGAATGTTCAAGCTTTAGAGGCCTAACTTGTGATGGATTTACAACCCATATTCAAGGTCCTCATCATCAAGCCATCATTTCATTCCTTCCTAGGCCATTTGGCCGAAACCATGAAAGGAAAATAAGGAAAGAAAAAGTGAAATTTTAGAAGCTTTGGAAACTAGTGAAACCTTCAAGTTTTAGAGATCTAACTTGTGAAAGCTTTGCAACCAACACTCAAGAATCTCATCATCAAACCATGGTCTCATCATAAGCTAGGCCATATGGCCAAAATACTTAAAAGAAGGAAGAAGAAACTGAAAATGAAAACTTAAAAGAAATCTCATGAAAACATCATTTTTGAGCTAGAAACATAACTTGTCATAGCATAAAATGAACTTAGAAACACCTCCCTACCTAATTTGATTTGAAAGAAAGGAAGAGAACTTGGTTTCCTTGAGTGAAATGAAGCAAAATATTCTTGAAAACTTGAAGAAAGAAATCAGCCAAGAGGAGGAGGAAATAAGAGCTTTTGGTGCTCCCAAAACTAGAATTTGTGTAAGTTATGAGCAAGACTTCCAAGGCTCCTCAAGTAAGCATATTTATAGAGGAGGATTAAGCTCATGTACAAGAGGAGGAGGCATAATTTTGGAATTTTCATGGGGAACAAAGGGAGGAAAATCATTTCTTGTTTAAGGCATGTTTTATGCCATGTTTTAGGGAATTTTTTGGCATTTTGTTTTAGTGCATTATCTTGCAATAATTCTAATGATTATGGCTGAATTATTTCGTGCATTACAGCCTCATGGAAGAGGGTTTTGTGTGTTCCATGTATTATTTAGGTGTAGGCAAGGTATTCATGCAATTTAGAGAATTTAGTTAAGGACTTAGGTGAATTAGTAAGCAATTTGAGTGTTTTAAAGCAATTTTAGGTTCTAATCAATTTAAATAAATAATTTTGACTCTAGATTAATAATTAGAATTTAATAAGCTTTAATTTGAGCCTAATATTGCTTAGGTTTCGTTAGACAAATCAAAAATCTCAAAATTTGTAAAACTAGGCAAAGAGCAGGGGCAAAACGGTCATTTTACTTAAAAATTGCAGGACCACCCGAGCTTAACCAATGGTTAATCATGGCTTAAAAACACCTTTTAACACATTTTAGTGAGGTTCGGGCAAGTCGGCACGCAATAAAATTAAAGGCAAGGGATAAGGCGTTTGGTCATTTCACGCGTCGAGCTCAAAATTAGGATTTTTCTCCTCTATTAACACACATAACACAAACAATCCCTTATTAACATCAAAACATCCCCTTGAGGATGGGTGGGGCCCACGATCCTCATTTTCTAGTAAAATATCGGGATTTTGGTCATTTTACACGTCCAGAAAATTGGGGTTTGCAATACTTGCACGAATTGCTCCTAACTTCTCTTCTAACGTTATATAGTCCTTTATTAAGGATTGTTTGGTCTCAAATTTTATATAATATTTACCTACGTAATTGGTAATTCCTAATGACAGTAAAAATTACAGTAAAAATTGGGCGTTACAGTTTACCTCTCCTCACTGGAAGAAGGGGAGAAGTACGTCTCGGTGTGTCACCTTAAACATCATATACTTTCATTCTTCGAAACGCATCGCTGGTCAGACCCAGCGACTTTGTCCGCTTCGGATATGGCTCAACGTCCATACCCAGGGTTTACTTTCTCCTGACCAAAGGAGAATGCGTCTCGGCATATAACTTTAAACTTCATATTTCTCAAAAACTTTCTTTTTGTTCCTCAAATTTGACGGAAATTCGAGGCATAACAGCTACATTCCGAATTTCCTCAAATTAAGTCTTGCCACATAATCTCAATCACATGTATCATTCTTTATGAAACTTTCTCAATTAAAAACTACATAGTTCACATGAGCATACTTTTCAATCTCATTATACTTCGAAACCTCATGCATCTCAAATACATGGTACGACACTTCATCATATCGTCATGTCAATTATTTACATAAGGTTTCATGCTCAAGATATTAACAAATCACATCATCATAATCATGCTTGAGGTTCATCATCATAAATATGCTCACTGGCACCCTATCTCATAGTATCTTATGATGTGTGACCCTTCCGGGTCTTAAACTCATATTTCGGTCATTCTAATCCTCACTAAGGATTTTTATAACACCTAAGGGATCATTACTTAAAATTCTCACTAAGTTTTAGGCACACTTAAAATTCCAAACAGCATTATGTAGTTTGGGCAAAAAAATATTATATACTTACTGGCAATCTCCATTCGTGACTCTTTTTTAGTCCGTCTTCGCCTAAGCTTCATAATCAATCCTAAACCAATTATGAGGGATTCCTAGGCATGTTTACTAAGTTATAATTCACTTTTCCTCAATTAGCTTTGCTGGACATAATCACATTTTGCCATGTCTAAGTGTGCTAGAATTCCTATTTTAAGTCCTTATCATCACCTTAAGCTTAGTAATTAATATCTAATCATTTATGAAAGGTTTTTATGCATATCCTACTGATTATGAACATTTACACTTGAATAATTATGCTGGAACAGTTTTGCAAATTTGTGCATTAAGGTGTTCTAGAATTCTCATTCTTGATCCTTTTAAGTTACTTATTCTTTTCTAACTTCTCTAATCAATCCTCCCTTCACTCAAACATAATTTTACACATTTTAACACCTTAGAACAACATTTGTACAACAGCCAATCATGAAGGGCAGAACCAAATCATAAGCCCATAAAATCACATAATCTTGTAAATTAAAATGCATACAAGTTACTAGTTTTCTCTGGAATAATCTAGGATTCAAAACTCTTTTAGAACTCAAATCCTTTCATTAAAATCATGCCTTTACACATAAGGTCAATAGCTAAATTAACTTGCTTGCAAAATAGTTTTAAAGTATATAATTTTATGCATAATGTTGTTTAAGTGCTCCTAAGCTTGGAAAAATTACAAAACACAAACTATGGACACTTGTGATTAGAGGAACTCATATTAAGTTCATCATCATCACCACAAGGCCGAAATGGCTTCTTTAAGAATGCCAATATTTTCTTGAAAACCTTACATAGGATACTTGGGCAAGCCTTTGAGCTTTAGGAGGCTTCGATGATGACATAAACTTTAAACATGATATGCACTCATTTTATTCTTCATTAGAAAGTAAAGTGAGAGCATAAAATAAATATGATGCAACCTCTTTATTATCTTTAAGGTTAAGTGATGACTTGAAATGTAAACATGAGATGCAAGCTTGAAATTTAAACATGATAGTCAGGTCCAATTAATTAGTCTTGAGAACTTAGTGATAACATCAAAATAAACATGCTATGCAAGGCATAAAGTAAACATGAATGCATCTTATTTTAGATCTTAGCTAGAGCTCTTTGCAAGACTTTAAAGGAATAAAACCTCAACCCATTATGTATCATAAGGCAAGTTTTAGAGTTCTAGCACCTAGACTTCAAAGAAGCCTTAAGGTTGTGAACCTCATCATCAAGCTCAAGAAAATGACCCTAGTGGCAAAAACCACAACAAACATTCAAAGGACCATTCTAATATTTGGCAAACCTTTTTCCAAAACCAAAACAAAGGCCGAAACCAAGAAGGAAAAGAAATGAAAACTAAGCTTGAACAAGATAAAAAAAAAGGAAAACCAAACCTTAGAGAATGAAAGCCAAAACTTTGATTCTAAAGGAATGGGAAAACCGGATTTGTATATGGTCCAAGACCAAGATCCAAGCTTTAGAGGTTTATCCCATGACAAACACCACACTATTTCCATGAGACCTCATCATCAAGCTAAAGTTGTGTTCATAAAATGGCCTCAAGGCCAAAAATGCAAGGAGGAAGAAAAAGAGTTTGAAACCAAGAGAAACTAGAAACTTTTCTCAAAGAAAGTAAAGAAAACTTGAAAGAAAACCCCTACCAAGTGAAATCTTGAAAGCTTTGAAAGAAAGCTTGAGTTTGCAAGGAAATGAGAAGACAAAATCTTCTCTTGGTGAGCAACAAGGCCTCCAAAGGTTCTCAAGGAAGATGATTTTTCCTTGAGGATGCAAGCTTGGAAATGGTGAGGTTTGGTGTTTAGGAGGTGTTTTAAGGTATGAGAATGGTGGTTTGAGGTGGTTTGTGGTGGCTCAAGGTGGTGGTGGTGGTTCTTTGAGGAAGGAAGAAAAAGAACTTAGGGGAAAGGAAAATGAGAGAAATGAGAGAAAGTGCAAGAAAACTCAACTTAGCAAATGATAAAAAGGTGTCCAAGCTTTCCAAGGTGTGGTATTTATAAAGAATGAAATGTTGTGGCTGATTTAGGGGAAAGAGCTGGCTGAAATTTTGGCTTGGGAGGGAAGGAAAATATCTTCTAAAGCTTGTCTTGGAAGCTTAAGTCCTAGCTTAGGTGTAGTCAAGTCCTAGCTTTGGCATAGCCTTTTTGATGAAATTTGAAATCAATATTTGATGCATTTTGGGGGAAGGAATTGGCCAAATCTGGACAGCCAAGGGGAGGGAAAAATCATCCATGTAATTGCGGTTTAATGATGCGTTTAGGTGTTTCATTAATTAAGGTTTGGGTTAGGAGTTTGTGAGAAAGTGTTTAGGTGTAATAAAGGTTAATTAGGGTCATCAAGGCTTGGTTTATGTTCTAATCTAGATTAACAATTTTAAAATCATTCTTTTGGTCAAAAAGGTTGTACAAGTTTCCTTAATTTAAGGAAATTGGAGAAGAAAACATTATTCATTAGTTTTTGATTAGTAGTCTTGGATTAAAGAATGAAATTAGAATTTGACTAAGCAATTTTAGTTTCTAATCAACCTTAATAAATCATTTTGACTCTGATTAATTATCAAAATAAATTAATCTTCGATTAGAGCCTAATATTGCTTAGGTTCGACTCATACTTCATTAGGCGCACTGTACACTGTTCTAGGGTTAAACGGTAATTTGCACTAAAACTCTAGAACTTTGGGCAGAGGCTCAATATCAAATATTACTCTAAAACATCATTCTAAATTTCCTGGAAAATTTTAAGGATAAACGGCACCTTTTACTCGTGTAGAGCAGGCAGGTTATTTTGGTCATTTTGAGCCGAAAGTTTAGAAACGAGATTTTCACCTCTGGATATCAAACATAACAGGTACAATCCCCTTCAAACATTGAGTTAACCCATTCGAGGAGTGGGATAGGCCCTCGAATTTTGGGGTAGAAATGGCCTTAGGGGCATTTTGGTCATTTGTACTCAATCCAGAAAAGTGGAGATTACACCTATACCTGCAAGCTTTGCCCACTTATATGGGTAAGACTTTATGCTTTTATGTTTTCAGTTGATGTACTAAACTATGATATCTAATGTTATGATGTTTGTTTCTATGGTCAAGGTGTTCTTACTTGCTTTATATTGCATGATTTATTTACTCTTTTGCTTTATGTTTCGCTTATGTTTACGCAATGGCTCGCACTTTGTTTTACGTATTTAAAAAAAAAATTTACCCATATTTTCCGCTAAGTAATTTTACAAATGAGTTTAAAAAGGAAAGTAATAACTAATAATTAATCTTAATACGTCCTAGGCGTGTTGGGTTAAATATTAGGGTGTTACACCTGGGATATCTTCAAGGAAGCTTTCTACCACAAGTATTTCCCTATCTCGACGAGGAACGCAAAAAGCTGATTCATAGCACTCAAGCAAGGGTCCATGAGTGTAGGGAATATACGGCCAAGTTTGAAGAACTTTGCAAGTTTTCCACTATATACCGCATAATCCTGATGAAGCTTGGAAATGCATAAAGTATGAAAGAGGGTTATGTGAGGATATTGAAGCTGCGGTGGGACTCTTAGAGATAAGGGATTATGCAACCATGGTAAAATCCGTCATAAGGAGACTCCAATAAGAAGCTAGTAATCGTCCAATCTACTAAGGATGCTTCTAACAAAAGATTGGCACCTGGAAACCAAAAGTTTCAGGAGGCTGCCCCAAAAGAAGCAATTTCACCAATCTCATGAGGTTAAACAACGAATGTCAACTATGAGACAAGATTATCCAAAATGTGGGAAGAACCCAGGGGCAGACCTTGATTGGCTGGGTAGAATGTATGTTATCGATGTGGAAAGCCAGGACATATAATGAGGGATGCCCAGAGAATATTTCAAAATCAAACTGCAAAGCCGCAACACCAGAGTAGGGTCTTCACTATAAGTGCTGAAGGGATGTCACCACCCGTCCTCATCCTTGTTGGGTTTATGAAATTTGTCTTTTGAAATTGTTTTCAAAAGGAATTTTGAGGGAAAAATTCTTTTAAGGTGGGTAGTAATGTAACACCCTAAAAAATTTATTTATAAATTAATTTGAGCTTTATTAGTTATAATTTCAAAAATCTGACAGTATAGCAATGATGAGGATGACCCAACGGATTCTATCACAAAAAAAATTCAGGCCGAGGTGAATAATAACCTTGCGGGCTACACGGCTGATTTGGACAGGCAAAACCTTATTGAACAGAGATACCCAAAACTAAGAAATTATAGGATTGAGATTAGAAATGGCATGGAATGAGAATTTTAGACCTGGAATTAATTTTCGGGCAATATTTATTTTACTTGTAAAATATTTGCACTGTTCGATTAAATTATGATGTGTAGTTTGTATACCATATGAAGCTTTAACCACTTGCAACCTAATGTGACAAGTGTATGACCCAAAGAGACACACTTGCCTTTATGACTAGCCAATGAGAGCATTACAAAATTTCAACTTTACTTTAAGGAATTAATTTGTGATAGAAATATATTACAACACAACATATGCAATAAATGAACACAAGACCACATTTTTCATTTTTCTTCTTCAAGGTTTGGCCAAGACACTTCCTTTTCAACCTTTTTATTGTCTTCTTCATTAATACACATGAACTTGCTTGAAACCTTAAAGTTACACTCCAAACTCCATAACCAAAGCATCAAACTATCACCTATCCCTTGAATTCCCTAAATCAATCCTCTATAGAGAATCCCCACCACACTTCTCCATCAGTTGTAGCTATTGCTATTGCTGCCCTAAAGGAGGGTTTGAGTAGTTTGGATTAGAATTTGGTGTAGGAACTCTTGGAGTAAAGCCAAAACAAGAGCAAGTGTTTCTAAGTAACAAGTAGGGCTTTATCCATCTACTTTTCTTTCAAAATTATTCTGGAAATTTCTGATTTGATTAAGCCTAAAATTATTAGTTTTATTGGTTGATAACACATGGATATTGATGTGTTAATTTTGGTGGTATGCTTGAATGATGATAGGATTCACTTTTATCAAAAAGATGTTGAGTGATACTTGGGATTTTCGGGTTTCGGCAGTGTGATCATGATTTTTCTAGGCATGTTGTTGGCATTTGTGAGCTGGAAAAAATATATATTCAAGCTAACATCTTGGGGCTAGTTCCACGAATTTTCTTGGGTTCTGATTTTGAGTTAAACTGCTTTAAAAAAATCAATAACCGAAATTGTTAAATGGTTGAAATGTTGGAATAGAAGCTCTAAAGTTATCTAATTTTATTAACATAGCAAATGATTGATTTATCTCTGAAATTTTTACAGAGTGTAGAAGTATAACTTTGATTTTTCTTACAAGTTGATTCAATCATTTCCTAGGGTTAATAAGTATGAGATTTTGGTCCTAAGTCTAATGTAAGTAGCCTTTGACCACCAAATTTGTAAAATTTTTTAACCATAGCTAGAGAATGATTTTTACTCTGAAATTTTTATGGAACCTTGTGGACACATTGAAGTTGCTTGAGATTTTTATAGCCCCCAAATTGATTGGTTGATGCGCAAATAAAATTGTGCTATAATGGGGTGAAATCTGCCAATGTGCTGGAATTGTGATAAAACCTTGAATTAATGACTTAGATTCAATTTTAATGTGTATGAATGCATGCTATGGAATTTAAAGATTGTTTTATGAGGAATGAATGAAGGAATGATATATATATATATAGGTTTGAAGTATTATGAAATCAGATATTTATGTTAATGCATATAGAAATGGGATGCATGTATACATGAGCTAAAGGATTGTATGTGTTAAGGGAAGAATGATATCCCTTTTAGTACATTAAAGGCATGGAGAGATCCCTATAGTGTTAAGGGCATGAAAAGATCCCCTTTATTAGGTCAAGGGCACGGGAGAATATGAATGATGTAACACCCTAAAATTTAATTAAAAATTAATTTAAACTTTATTAATCTTAATTTCAAAAATCTAATAGTTTAGCAACGATGATGGTGGCCCAACGAACGTTTAAAAAAAAAATTTGGCCGGATAAATAGTAACCCCTGGGCCATCAACAGTTGAAACCCTATATTTGGGCCTCGAAGGTGCCCCAAATTAGGAAAATATGGGAATAAGGTTAGAAATAGGTGGGAATGACAATTTTATACTTAGAATTAATTTTGGGTAATATCAGTTTAATCAGGTACGATATTTACGTTCGTGGTGAAATTTCGTGTGCGATTTTTAACATTGAAAGATATTTTAATCATTACAAATGGATAATGTATATCCATTCAAGACAAGTGGAAGGCTAAGATTTAATCTTGTAAAGCAAGATTAAATCCTAGCCATCCATATCTTTTTATTATTAGAAAGAAACTATTCTTTGACTACATAAATGCTATCTTTATATTAGGATATATTCAAGCCACCTAACTCCATTATTTGCACTTCTCATCCTAGGCCATCATAGAGGGAGCAGCCAACTCCATTGTTGCTTCACCAAAACCATGGAAAACTTGACTCAAATCTCCATTTTCCTAGTCTAGACTTGATGAAACCACAAACTCCCTTTACCAAACTTATATTACTCATCATAACCTACAAATCTAACCGATTATAATTTGAATCCATCACTTTTCCAACTTTGAGGGCACACAATCTGAGCTTAAAGGAAGGGTTTGGTGTTGTAAGCTTCGAAGTGAAGCAAAAGCATTCTAGAGCATTCTTTGGAGTTAAGAGCCACAAATCTCTAAAAGTAGGGTTTTCTTGCCTTTTCCTTTTCAAATTTATTCTGGTGTGATCTGATTGAGCTAGGTCCGAAATTTCTTGTTATATTGGTTGATATTATGTTGATATTGAAGTATGAATTTTGGTGGAGTGTTTGGATGATGTTAAAAATCATTTTTGTCAAAAGGAAATTTGGTCTATGCTGCTGGATTTTCGGTTTTTACATAGACAGCCATTGAACTCGAATTTTCTGGTATATTTGTGGGTATTTTCATGAGCTAGAAGAAATATATGTTGAAGCCAACATCTGAAGCTAGTGCCACAAATTTTCTTGGTCTCTGATTGTGACTTCTAATGCTCCAAAAAAATCCAGAACCAAAGTGGTTTCTATGCTGTATGGATTAGTTGAATTGAAGCTGTGAATTTGTATAATTTTATTAACATAGCAAATGATTGAATTATCCTTTGAAATTTTTATAGGATATTTTCAACATCTCTAAGTATACCCCTGATTTTTATTTTGAACTAATTCAATCATTTGCTAGGGTTAAAAATTGTGAGAATTAGTCATTCTAAAGGGGTAAAGCTGACCACTAAAATTGTTGAATTTTATTATCATAGTTAGAGACTCTTTTTACCCAAAAGTTTTATGGAGCCTTGTGGACATATTGAAGTATCTCAGGGAATTTTCATAGCCTTTAAATTGATGGTTTAATTTGTGAAATAAATCATGATCCGTAGTCTAAATTCTGCCAAATGCTGTCTTTGTCCTGGAAAATGATTAAACTCTTGAATTAAAAGTCAAATGATCTTTGGTTCAAGTATGATGTACATGAATGTATGCTAGTGACATTAAAGATTGGTTTGTGAGAAATGAATGAGAATTTCTTGTGATTGGTTGTATGTATGAGTTTTAAGCTTGTGTTGGTAAAAAGAATTGTGATAAATGAATGATGTATATATATGTATTGGAAACATTATGACATTCAGAAACTATGCTAACGCATATGGTAATGTGAGCTTGAGGATGATGTATGTACTAAGTAAAGAATGAAGTCCCCTTTAGTTCAAAAAGGGCACGCAAAGGTCCCCTTTAGTCTATAAAGGGCACGGGAAAGGTCCCCTAAATGTGTACAAGAAACCTAAATGTGTGGAGAGGCACGGGAAAGGTTCCCTTTAGTCCAAGAAGGGCAAGATAAGGTCCCTTTTCGATGTAGGGAGGGCACGTAAAGTCAAAAATGAATTATTATGATGTTGAGTAGTATGACATATGTATACTGAGTGATGGAGTAATTAAAATAAATCCACTTCGAAGAATGACTTTTGAACTTTAAAATGAACCTTTGACATATGTTGCATGCTCACAATTTTACTAATAAACCGAAGTGGCTGGGATGATAACAATGGCATGAGTTTCATTATATGTTTTGGGGATCCTCCTGAGAATTTTAAAAAATTCTCACCCCTATGTGTTTGTTTCCATGTCGCCTCCAGGTTAAGCAGGAGGAAGATGATGCTACTATGCAAAGGAGTGTAGGATTGCTATAGTTAGTAGTTCCGTGTTTATTATCCTGACTTAGTGAAATGAGTATGTATGTAAATGTATTAGAAGACAAATATGTACTAAAGCTCATAGAGGAGCTTCCTTATGTATTTTAGCTATATATTTAATAAACTTGATGTTTACTTGTAATATGTTTTAATAATAATTACGCTTAGTTATCTCTTTGATTAATTGAGCTTGCTATAGATAATTAAGAGGTACGCTAATTAATAAGTAACAACTAAGATTACGATATCATAGCTTAAGAATGGGGTTGTACTTGGGAAGATGTTACAAATGATGTATATGAGATCCCTCAATATCCTAGGGCACGTATAGTTGAAAACGTAATACTATGAGGTTGATATATGACATGTGTATTTTAAGTGATTGAATAATAAAAGCGACCTACTTTAGAAAATTGGTTTTTGAACTTTAAAATAAACTTTTGACATATGTTGCATGCTCACATTTTCTTAATAAATGGAAGTGGCTAGGATGATGATGATGACATAAATTTTATTCTATGTTTGGGATACCATTGAATTTTAGAATTCTCACCCTTATGCATTTTGTTCTCATGTTGTCTCCAGGTTGAATCCAGAATGAAATGAGACAGTTGTAGGAAGGATTAAATTGAAGTTGCAATAGTTTAGTAGCTGGTGATTTTATTTATTGCACTTAGTTGGAGTTATATGTATTGTAATTGAAATAGGGGACATATATGTATTAAAGCTCATATAAGAGCTTCTTATTGTACTTAGCTATGTATTCAATAAACGTGGTGTTTCTTTATAATATGTTTTAATAGAATTATGCTTAGTTATTTTACACGTTAATTGAGCTTGCTATAGATATTAAGAAAGGTCCGCTAATTAAAAAGTAATAACTCTTTGAATACGATGTAATAACCCCGAATTTTCTATTTGAGTACAAATGACCAAAATGCCCTGAGATCATTACCCAGAAAGTGGAGGATAGCCGACAGGCACTCCTCAAATGGGTCAACTCAATGTTTGAAGGGGATTATAACTATGATGTTTGATCAAGGTGAAAATCTCGTTTTCAGAACTTTTGGCTTAAAATGACCGAAATACCCATGCAGGTGTTTTCCGAGTAAAGGTGTGACAGGAACTTTTAGAAAGTTTGGAATGATGTTTATGAGCGGTTTTTGATGGTTAGTTGGCCTGGAGGTAGGAGAAGGTTTAGTGCAAAATTATCATTTTACCCTATAACAGTGTACAAGTGAGCCTAATGACATAATTAACCAAACCTAAGCAATATTAGGCTCTAATCAAAGATTAATTTATTTTGATAATTAATCTAGAGTCAAAATAATTTATTAAGGTTAATTAGAACCTAAGATTTCTTAGTTAAACTCTAATTTCATTATTTGATTTATTCCTAGTCATGGAATCTTGAATAGTAATTATCTCTCCAATTCCTTAAATCAAGGAACTTTGTCTATGATTTAATTTGACTAGAAAATGGTTTTTAATTTGTTAATCTAATAAGACCACTCCCTAAATCAAGTCTTGACAACCTTAATTGACCATTACCTCACCTAAACACTTTCTTACAAACTCATAATCAAAACCTTAATCAAAGATACACCTAAACACATCATTAAACCACAATTACATGAGCAATTTCTTCTCTTCCCTTGGCTGGAAATCTGGCCAAATACATACCCTTGGTATTGTGTCACATGTTGATTTTATTTCACTCCAAAGACCATGCCTTAAGCCATGTTTGCCCATACCTAGCCATACCTCCAACCATGCCTTTGAGTGACAAGCTTTTGAAGATATTTTCCTCCCCCTTGGCCAAGAGAAAGTTGGCCTTCCTCCAAATCAGCCTCCATTATTTCATTTTTCTATAAATACCAAGCCTTAGAGAACTTGGTTATACTTCAGATCATTTGCCAAGTTAAGCTTTCTTACAATTTTCTATCTTTTTCTCTCAATTTCTTTAATCTTGTTCTTCTTCCTCCACCATCAAAGAGACCTTTCCACCACTACAAACCACCACAAACAACCTTGAACCACCACTCCCCCCCTCAAACCACCTCTCAAACACCAAACCTTTCCATTTCCAAGTTTACTCTTTCAAGGAAAAATCATCCTCCTTGAAATCCCTCTTGGCTGAATTCATATCATCATCCAAGAGAAGATTTTTGTCTTCTCATTCATGAGAACACAAGCTTTCTTCCATTTCTTTCAAGACTTCATTTGCTAAGGGTTTATTTTCAAAGTTTTCCTTGCTTTCTTTAAGAAAAGTTCCAGTTTTCTCTTGGTTTTCAAAGCTCTCATTTTCCTTGCTTCTTGTAGGCTTTAGGGCCCTTTGTTGAGAAAAACTTTAGCCTGATGATGAGGTTTCAAGATAATGGTCTTGTAATGCCATGTGAGAAACCTTTAAAGCTTGAAAATTTGGTCTTGGACCATATATGCTTTTGGTTTCTTTCCTTTTCTTAGCTCAGTTTTGATTTTCCTTTCCTTTTTCCTTCTCAAGATTTCGATTTTTATTCCTTTCTTTGTACAAAGTTTGATAAAAATGTCAAGTAGATCACTAAAAGTTTTATTAAGAAAATTAATCCTATGTTTTCAAAGAGCTCTAAGCTTACCCTTGCCAACCTTAAAGTTGGTCGGCTGTTCTGAGTTTACTCTAGATTGAAGTCCATGAGCAATAAATGAAGAATATGAGTAGTTCTTTTATGTTTGCTTTGGTAAAGTGTTAATGTTTATGTCTTAGTCCATTTTCTTGAGCTTAATGATAAAGTTCAAACCATAGACTTCTTTGAAGACTTGTGCTAAGAACTCTAAAGCTCACTTTATGTTGTTAGGATACATATTGGGTTAAGATTGTAATGTTCCTCTAAAGTCTTGCAAGAGCTCTAGTTAAGATAAAATAAACTTGCACTCATGTTTAAGTTTATGCCTTGCATGCTAGGTTTACTTTTGACAGCATCACTAAGCTCTAAGAATAAATAAATGAACTTGCATTATCATGTTTAAATTTCCAAGCTTGCATTTCATGTTTATATTTCAAGTCATCACTTAATCTTTAAAGATAATAATGAGGTTGCATCTCATATTTATTTTATGCTCTCACTTTACTTTATAATGAAGAGTATAATAAAGTGTGTAATATAACATCCCCATGCTACTTTATGGATCCGATGCCCACAAACCAGTTCTTTTTGGACGTGCTTTGTCCCCACTCACACACTTCCTAGGAAAACTTCCAGGAGGTCAACCACCCAAAATTACCAAGTAAGACACAACTCATTTGAGTTCTTTCATGATGGCTACAGAAAGAAAGATGCATCTTTTGGCATAGGTAGTACCAATCAATTCATATAAGCCCTCCTTACTGTATAGTCCCATACCTATCCAACTCAGATCCTCTCATTCGGGTGTGTATCGGTTCATTCATGTACCTAACACCCTAATAATTAACCCAACACAGTTGTATCTGATTAATTACTAGACTTTACTCTTTGCTTCAGTTCCTTAATCATGCTTTGAAAATACTTAGTGAAATTACGAGCCATTTTTTTTAAAACATAATTGAAAGCGTGAGCCGCACATAACGTGAACAATAATCGAAATAAAGCGAATAACGTGCAGATATAGCATGAAAAACACATCATATTGGCTCCATCATATAACATCCATAATTACATAACACATAGATAGTTTGCCTACCAACAGAGAATAAGACTAGGTGTAGGCAATCTAACAAAACATAAATAATATATGGATGGAAAAACATCCATTAACGGCACCTATTAATAACACTCCAAGGATAGATATAGATATTCTGAAATATTCGAGGAAACTAAGGGGATCAAGTTCAGCTACCAGGTGAGAGCATCAACGGGAATCGCGAACATCACCATCACTTTCTGAAGACAAGATGGAAAGAAGAAAGAGGAATGAAAAACTTATAAAATCTCAGTAGGGTACTCACCTCATATGCATTGTGTCATCATCATCGTCCCAGGAACCTCGGGTTCATTATGAAATGTGAGCATGCTAAGATTCATTTATTAGTTCGGAAATATACTTCCGAGGTTCGTCATTTTAATCATGCGTCTTATAATGCATCATAAACTTAGCATGTCATGTTTATAATGAACTTTTCCTTTCATATATAATAACATAATTATGCATAAGACCACATCATATTCCTCATCATCATATCATAAATACTATGCATAGAAGAATATCATATTTCTCATCATTATCTCATAAATACTATGCATAGAAGAACATCATAATCACATAATACGTTACTTAGTTCCTTAGGTGACTTAAAGTTACTTTCATCATCATTTTCCTGGGCCACCCTATACTCCACCCTTTTGGGAGTAATCTAGGTTATGAGCTCATCCTTGCTAGTCGTCACTAGCATATACTTATCCCTTTTGATAAGTTAAAATCCCAACTCTACCCTTTTGAGAAACAGGGGGCAAGAATCACCTTTTCACCACCTATAGTCTGATGGGTCTAAAGGATCATTTTCTCAGGATCACCTTTCACCACCTATAGTCTGATGGGTCCAAAGGATCATTTCCTCATAAGTTTAAGTCACCATTAAGTCTTAGCATGTTATATCATAATCATCAAGATGCATGAACATTCTCATTGTTTGCAATAGCAACTATAACATGCAAGCCATGAAATCATTCAATAATATCAAATTCTCAATAGGCATTACATCATCATATAACCTGACATTCCAAAGCATCTAAAGATGTCATCTAAAATTCTCAGGTAAAGCTCCCTTAAATAACAAAACTCTAAAATTGGGTAACCTTAATTATCAAACTAATTACTTATGCATCTAAGGGATTCATTACCATCAATTATAAGCCTTAAGAACATTATTAGACTATATGGGGTAGCATAGATAGTAAGTTGTTCTTAAGGTTTTAAGTATGCTAGAAGTTACGTTTTAACCCTTTCTTGTTACCGGCTTTCCCTATGATGCTAAAATTAATTACTAAACCAATTATGAATCATTGTCCCTTATCTAAACATAATAAAATCTGGTTCTTAAGGCCACTAAAGGCTCTGGACAGAATGCATAAATTTCATTCTCTAAAGTTCTAGAAATCTTGCTTTTACGATTTTCTAGGAAGCTAGTTTTATCTCTAACATGCATAGAATCATTCCTTTAGCAATAAACCATAATTATCACAACTTCAAACATATTAAACCATCATCATACAGTAGTACTAAACTCAGATTAGTGGCTGAATTATGAACCTCACATAATTGCTTAAAATTACATTTTAAGTACATGTAAGATACTAGTTTCCCATAAAATCTTTGCAAAGCCTTAAAACTCTTTTAGAAACTAATTCTTTTTGTTAATCTTGAAAGAAATTATAGAACTAAATCAGTAGCTATTTAAAATCACTTTGGGCCTACCTTAATTATGAGGCCGAGTTATATGTTGAAAGAATCTTCACGATTAAAATTCTCACTTAAGATAAAAGGAGCAAGTCTTGAGCTTTAGAGATTTAGTGATAACTAGAATTATAAACATGCTATGCAACCTCATTTTAATCTTGTCTTTATAAAGTGATAACTTGGAATTATAAACATGATGCAAGAAACTGGAGCGGCGGTAGTCCGCCTGGACCAATGGAGGAGAAGAGAATCTTAAGAAAGGGAAGCGTGCCGCCTGGACCGGTGAAGGAGAAGAGAATTCTTATTACATCTTATTAAGCTCCAAACTCAAGACTTCTTAAAGAATGAATTCTTTGACTCCCATAATCTTAAGGAAGCTTTAGAGTTTTTATTACCATGGTTCCAACTTTGCTTGTGATACTTGGGCAAGTCTTTGAACTCTAGGATCTTTAAGTGATGACATAAAATAAACATGTCATGCATTGATTCTTTTAGCCATTATAAAATAAAGTGAGAGCATAAAATAAATATGAGATGCATCCTCTTTATTATCTTTGAAGATTAAGTGACAACTTGAAACATAAACATGAAATGCAAGCTTGGAAATTTAAACATGAATATGCAAGTTCATTTATTCATTCTTGAGAATTTAGTGATGACATAGAAAGTAAACATGGTTATGCAAGGCATAAACTTAAACATGGATGCAAGTTCATTTTATTTCTTTACTAAGCTCCTCCAAGACTTTAGAGAAATATAAATTCAACCCAATATATCTTAGCAAGACAAAGTGAAAAATACATCTTTCAAGTTCTAAACTCAAGATCTTTATTTTACATCATAAAAACATCATTCTTTAAAGTTTTGCATCAAGTGGAATTTTCAAGCTTTAGAGGCCTAACTTGTGATGGATTTACAACCAACACTCAAGGTCCTCATCATCAAGCTATCATCATATCCCCATATAGGCCTTATGGCCAAAATATTAAAGAAAAAGAAAGAAGAAAACAAATTAGAAAAGCTAGAGAAAGTTCATGAAATCATCATTTTGAACCAAGAACAACACTTAGCAAAACATAGAAATAAGCTTAAAGACAACTCCCTACCTTATTTGGTTTGAAGGAAAGGAAGAGAACTTGGTTTCTTTGAGTGAAATGAAACAAAATCTCCTTGAAAAGTTGAAGAAGAATTTCGGCCAAGGGGAAGGAAGAAAGAAAGTTTTTGAGCTTTGAAAAAACTTGAAGTTGTGAAATTATGAGCAAGGCTTCTAAACTCCTTAAGCATGCCTATTTATAGAGATTTTGGAGCTCATGAATGGACAAATGGAGGAGGAATGGGTGACTGATTTTCAGGGGAAACAAAGGAAGGAAAAATCATATTGTTTGGCATGTTTTATGCCATGTTTTATGGAATTTTTTATTTTTTTTTTACATGAAGCTTTGTGCCAAATTTGACAAATATTCTGATGCATAGAGGCCATATAATTTCGTGCATTACAGCCCAAGGAGGAGGAAATTTGTGTGTTCCATGTATTATTTAGGTGTAGGTAGGTATTCTGCAAATTAGAGAATTTAATTAAGGGCTTAGGTGAATTAGTAAGCAATTTGAGTGTTTTTAAGCAATTTTAGTTCTAATCAATTTAAATAAATAATTTTGACTCTAGATTAATAATTAGAATTTAATAAGCTTTAATTTGAGCCTAATATTGCTTAGGTTTCATTAGATGAATCAAAAATCTCAAAATTTGCAAAACTCACAAAAACAGGGGCAAAATGGTCATTTTACTCAAAACTATCTGGAGGCCATCCGAGCTTAACCAATGGTTAATCATAGCTTAAAAACACCTTTTAAAACATTTTAGTGAGGTTCGGGCTCAGTGGCACGCAATAAAGAGTTAAACGGCCGCAGGGGCGTTTTGGTCATTTCGCGTCAAGCTCAAAATTAGGATTCTTCTCCTCTATTAACACACATAACACAAACAATCCCTTATTATCATCAAAACATCCCTTGAGGATTGGGTGGGGCCCACGATTCCTTTCTTCAGTATAACCTCAATGCCTCATTTGGGTCATTTTACACGTCCGGTAATAAAGTAGGTTTGCAACTCTCGAATTTGCGTTGCTAATAACTGTTCTTCTTTCTTCCTGTTATTATTCCCTAATTGAGGATTGTTACCTCAAATTTTATGTAAGAATTACCTAAAGTAATTCGGTAATTTCTAATGATAGTAAAAATTGGAGACGGTACAAGAATCTTACTAAAGAATCTCAATAGGGAATCCTTAGACTAATGTCATCGTTACATCCAGAAAACTTTGGTTTATTATGAAAAGGTTTAACATGCAAAGGTTCATTATGAGGTTTTATAAAGTAATTATAAGGTCAATGTCTTTTATGATGAATCTTAATGCATGTATGCAGCATAGCGAAACATGGATGCATGGCAATACTTTATGCAAACAAACCAATAAACATGTCACCAATAATTAATCATCATATAAGTGGCATGTAACTTCTCATGATCAACCTTTCTCTTTCATAAGCAAGATACTTCACATCTTTTCTCGTTTCTCAAACTTGTGACATCAATGTATCAAAAAAGACAACCACCCCTAAAACTAGGTTATGAGCTCATACCTCAACTGGTCGTCACTAGTTCTTACTAATCCTCTTGATAAGCGTAACATAATCACAATAATCCCGACTCCCAGAGTACGGGGTGGGGGCTAAGGATCACCCATCATGGGACTTCCTTCTTCGAATGCAGACTTGGTTAAGACCATGACTTTGTCCGTTTGGAGGCTAATGTCAATACCCTCACGTTCTACTCACGGTAGCAGGAGAAATACGTCTTCGGTCTGTGAAACATCAGAACTAAGACTATGACTTTGTCCGCTTCGGTATGGCTCCATGACCATACCCACTGCGGGTTTACTTTCTCGTCACTACAGGAGAAATGTGTCTTGACATGTCACATTCAAAATCTTTCTTTTCAAAACTTCTTTAAGTCTCTCAAATTTGACGGAAATTTGAGGTATGGCGTGTATAGGAATTTCCTCAGATTTGAGTCATGCCACATAACTCATTCAACTCATGCCATCTTCATTCATCAATCAATCAAATCTTTAAAAGCTATATGAACATATTCATTCATTTCATCATCATCTTATATCCATATGCATCTCAATCATAGCATGTCGTATTATCACATCAATTACGTCATAAGTTCACACAACCTTATGCACATAACATTAATATTCTCGTATAACATAAACACACTCGTTCACTTGGTCACTTACTCACGTTATATCTACCTATCTTGCAATGTCTTATGCTTTGACCTCTACGAGTCTTAATCTTGTATTCTGATTATTCTAATGCCCATTATGGATCTTGATACACCTAAGGGATCGCTACTTGTAATTCTCTCTAACATTTATGCTCACTAACTTTTCCAAACAGCATTGCATAAATTAAGTAGGATAGTTTGAATTCGATTAGGGGTTCTAGATTACATCTTTGACCCTTTCTAAGTTTTCTTCGCCTAAGGCTCTATATTCAATTCTTAAACCAATTATTAGGGATTCCTACATATATCCACTAAGTATAAGCCATTTTCCTTAAGTTCAATTATGAAACAGAATTTACAATTTTTGTATCTAAGTGTTCTAGAATTCTCATTTTAAGTCCTTTCTAGTTACTTATTCTTTTCTAACTTCCCTAAATCATTCCTTGCTTCACTTGAAACATAAATTTTACACATTTTAAATCCATAAAACAAAATTAATACCAGTGGCCAAAGGAACAAGACAGAAACCAAAAATGTACATCACACATAATCACATAAATTCATGTTTTAAGTACATATAAGTTGCTAGTTTTCTCTTAGGACAATTTAAGAACTAAATGGTACCTGGTTCGATTACTAGAACCTAAATTTTATTCTGGTACAGGAACATCAAAGTAATCGATTACTTAGGGTTAAAACTGTTTCTAGAAAAATGAAGAACATCATGGTAATTGATTACATGAATAGGTAATCAATTCCAGAACTAGCCAATTTGGGCATGAGGACAAGCCTTGATAATCGTTCATTGTAAAGTAATTGATTCCAGAACCTAAAATCCTCAAATGACCACTTGGTAATCACACATCAGCTGGTCATACGATTACCAAACCTCGGAATTTGAGAAAAATGGTTTTTGACTCATTACTAAGCTATTTAAACACCTTAGACCTCATAAAACATCTTTCTAACATTTCCTTGAAAACATCCTCACATTTTTACAAAATCAAAACCATCATTGTATTATGACTAAAACACATCCACTTTCATGGTTAAAATTTCCATTTGAAGATACTGGGCAAGTCTTTGAGCTCTAGAGTATTTAGGTGATGACATAAACTTAAACATGCTATGCACTTTATTTTACTCTTCATTATAAAGTAAAGTGAGAGCATAAAATAAATATGAGATGCAACCTCATTATTATCTTTAAAGATTAAGTGATGACTTGAAATATAAACATGAAATGCAAGCTTGGAAATTTAAACATGATAATGCAAGTTCATTTATTTATTCTTGAGAGCTTAGTGATGGCATCAAAATAAACATGATATGCAAGGCATAAACTTAAACATGAATGCAACTTATTTTATCTTAACTAGAGCTCTTACAAGACTTTAGAGGAACATTAATAACCTTAACCCAACATGTATCTTAACAACATAAAGTGAGCTTTAGAGTTCTTAGCACCAAGTCTTCAAAGAAGTCTTTGGTTTGAACTTCATCATCAAGCTCAAGAAAATGAACTAAAAGGTAAACATCAACACTTTATCAAACAAACATAAAAGAACTAAGTCATATTCTTTATTTTATTGCTCATGGGCTTCAATCTAGAGTAAACTCTTAGAACGGCCAACCAACTTTAAGGTTGGCAAGGGTAAGCTTAGAGCTCTTTGAAAACATATGATTAATTTTCTTAACAAAACTTTTGTGATCTACTTAACATTTTTATCAAACTTTGTTCAAATAAAGGAATGAAACCAAAATCTTTGAGAAGGAAAAGGAAAGGAAAACCGAAAGCATATATGGTCCAAGACCAAGTTTTCAAGCTTTAGAGGTTTCTCACATGGCATCACAAGACCATTATCTTGAAACCTCATCATCAAGCCAAAGTTTTCTAAACAAAGGCTCTAAGGCCGAAATGAAAGAGGAAAAAGAAGAGCTTTGAAAACCAAGAGAAAACTAGAACTTTTCTTAAAGAAAACAAGGAAAACTTTGAAAATAAACCCCTACCAAATGAAGTCTTGAAAGAAATGAAAGAAAGCTTGTGTCTTGATGGAATGAGAAGACAAAATCTTCTCTTGGATGGTGAGGATGATTCGGCCAAGAGAGAACTCAAGGAAGATGATTTTTCCTTGAAAGAATAAGCTTGGAAATGGAAAGTTTGGTGTTTGAGAGGTGGTTTGAGGTGGGGAGTGGTGGTTCAAGGTTGTTTGTGGTGGTGGAAAGGTTTCTTTGATGGTGGAAGAAGAAGAACAAGATGAAGAGAATTTGAGAGGAAAAGAAAGAAAATTACAAGAAAGCTTAAACTTGGCAAATGATCTAAAGTGTAACCAAGTTCTCTAAGGCTTGGTATTTATAGAAAATTGAAACAATGGGGCTGCAAGGGGGAGGAGGCCGAAGGTTCAAGAGAGGTAGGAAGGAAGAAAATATCTTCAAAAACTTGTCATTCAAAGGCATAGTTGGAGGTATGGCTAGGTATGGGCAAGGCATGGCTTAGAGCATGGTCTTTG
>JAMLFY010000232.1:0-49785 GCA_030441495.1 Dalbergia oliveri
GAGGAATAAAAACCAAAACTTTGAACTAGGAAAAACCAAGAAGGAACCGAAATCATCAAGGAAAGGAAATGAAAAAATCAAAACTTTGAACTTGTAAAGGAAAGGAAATCAGTTTGTATATGGTCCAAGACCAAGATCCAAGCTTTAGAGGTTTCTCATGGCAAACACCAAACTATTTCCATGAGACCTCATCATCAAGCTAAAGTTGTGTTCATAAAATGGCCTCAGGCCGAAAATGCAAGGAGGAAGAAAGAGTTTGAACCAAGAGAAAACTAGAACTTTTCTCAAAGAAAGTAAAGAAAACTTGAAAGAAAACCCCTACCTAAGTGAAATCTTGAAAGCTTTGAAAGAAAGCTTGAGTTGAAAGGAAATGAGAAGACAAAATCTTCTCTTGGTGAGCAACAAGGATTCGGCCTCCAAAGGTTCTCAAGGAAGATGATTTTTCCTTGAGGGTGCAAGCTTGGAAATGGTGAGGTTTGGTGTTTAGGAGGTGTTTAAGGTATGAGAGTGGTGGTTTGAGGTGGTTTGTGGTGGCTCAAGGTGGTGGTGGTGGTTCTTTGAGGAAGGAAGAAAAAGAACTTAGAGGAAGGGAAAATGAGAAAATGAGAGAAAATGAGAGAAAGTGCAAGGAACTCAACTTAGCAAATGATCAAAAAGGTGTCCAAGCTTTCCAAGGTGTGGTATTTATAAAGAATGAAATGTTGTGGCTAATTTAGGGGGAAGGGTTGGCCAAATTTTGGCTTTGGGAGGGAAGGAAAATATCTCCCAAAGCTTATCTTGGAAGCTTAGTTAAAGTGCTAGCTTAGGTGTAGTCAAATCCTAGCTTTTGCATAACCTTTTTGGATAAATTTGAATTCAAAATTTGTGGCTTTTGGGGAAATTCTAACTAGATTAACAATTTTAAAATAATTCTTTTGGTCAAAAGGTACAAATTTCCTTGATTTAAGGAAATTGGAGAAGAAAAACACTATTCATTACTTTTTGATTAGACATCTTGAATTAAAGAATGTAATTAGAACTTGACTAAGCAATTTTAGTTTCTAATTAACCTTAATAAATTATTTTGACTCTAGATTAATTATCGAAATAAATTAATCTTCGATTAGAGCCTAATATTGCTTAGGTTCGGCTTAATTGCTTCATTAGGCTCACTGTACACGTTCTAGGGGTAAAACGGTAATTTGCACTAAAACTACTCTGGATTTCCTGTTAAGCTAAACATCAAATATTACTCTAAAACATCATTCTAAACTTCCTGAAAAATTCAAACGGCACCTTTTACCCGTAGAGCACGGAGGGTATTTTGGTCATTTTGAGCCGAAAGTTTAGAAAACGAGATTTTCACCTCGAAATCATTCATAACAACGAATCCCCTCTCAACATCGAGTTGACCCATTTAGGGTTGCCTGGCAACTGCCCTCGAATTTCGGGTAAAAATGATCTCAGGGCATTTCAATCATTTGTACTTAACAGGAGAAATTCCTGTTATTTTCCCTGGGGACCACCCTATATCTTTTCTTTGAGAGTTCTAGATTATGAGGTCATACCTAACTAGTCGTCACTTAGTTTAGACTTATCCCTGGGATAAGCTAAGTCCGTAACTCCCAGAATGTCTGTGAACTAGGGCATAGGAACACCTTTCATATCCATTAATTCCTGAGTCTAAAGGTCCTTTGATCACCTCTCATAACCTTTAATTTGAATCCAGGATCATTTCCATGTGTCTTATGTCACCTTTATTATAGTGTGTTCATTAAGTGCAAACTTGAGCATTATATCATTATAACTATGATAATTCACATTTCATACTCATATAAACATTCAACTATTCATCTCTAAAATCTCAATCATAATTGCAACTTATTCATAACATGATTCACATAGGCATGCTATTATCAAGATCTTTTGAAAGGTAAACATGCTCCTACCCATGCCCAAATCAAGGTATCGGGCTCAGCTAATGCACATGCTATGCTTTATGAAGATGTTCATAATGCAACAAAGGTCATCACAAACGCAATTCTCATTTTCAACCTCAAGTTATCGGTAATTGCCGATTAGCCCTTAAACAGGTTAAAACTACAAATCGGTTTAATCTAACACGTGAATTATTCTTTTATGCATCAAAGAGATCAATAGTGGCTATTACAATAATTTTCACTAACCTTTAACTTTATGAATAGTACCAAACAACATTGAGCACATTAAGAGAATTAACTCTTAAGTGTTCTACAAAATTGCGTTTTTGACCCTTTCTAATTACTGGCTTTCCTAAGATGCTAAATGATTATTACACTAATTGTTAGCAATTTTTACAAAATTAGACAATCCCAAACAGCATCATCCATAATCAAATAATTCAGTTTGTAGCCAAAATTCACATTTCTAGAAACTTTCACTTTAGCACATTTCTAGTTACTAGTCTTGCCTAATATGTCAAGAATGATTTTTACAACAACAAATAGCAACTTTCACCACTCTAAACCATTCCAATAGCATGTTACAGAATTTATAAAGCAAATCAGAATCCTTTATTTTAGTTTTGAAGAGCTTGGAAAATTGCATCATAAATCATTTCTAGTTATTAGTTTTTCTTAAACTTATTTCAAAACATTGAAAACACATGAAACCTTAACATAAAATAAACTGACTATAGGCCCATCATCATCATGAGGCCGAAATTATATGTTAGAAGTAGGTCCATGGTTAAAATTTTTATTTAAGATAAAGGAGCAAGTCTGAGCTTTAGAGATTTAGGTGATAACTAGAATCATAAACATGTCATGCAATCTCCTTTCTAATCTTGGTCATTATAAGGTGATAACTTTGGAAATAAAATTATACAAGGCTTGAAATATAACCATGATGTGTCCATTTTCTTATCTTTAAAGATTTAAAGTGATGACTTGAAATTTAATATGGTATGCAAGACTTGGAAATTTAAACATGATATGCAAGTCCACATTATTATCTTCAAGAATTAAGGTGATTGCTTGAAATATAAACATGATTATGCAAGGCTAGAAATTTAAACATGATATGCAAATCCTTATTATTATCTTCAAGAATTAAGGTGATTACTTGAAATATAAATATGATTATGCAAGGCTTGAAATTTAAACATGATATGCAAAACTTGAAACATAAACATGGATGCAAGTTCCTTTTTTATATCTTGTTAAGCTCAAAACTGAGACTTGTTAAAGAATGAACACTTTAACTCTAATTAATCTTAACAATGAGGAGGTGCTTTAGATTTCTTTTTATCATGGTTCCAAGAAACTATCTTGAACTCATCATCAAGCTCAGCAAGAATCAATTTAAAGGAAACTACAATTATTCCATTAATCTTTTGATAACAAAAACTAAACCTTGAGCTTTAGAGGTCTATTATATGATGGATTCACAACCACCACCATGATTCCCCATTATCAAGCCATGATCATTATCAAGCCATAGAATTCAAAATTTTAAAGGGAAGAACAAGAGAAAGAACATGAAATAAAATCCCTACCAAGTTGTTCTTGTTTATGAAAGGTAAAGTTTGAGCTTTTATGAAATAACAAGAAGAAAAATCTGCTTAAATGTGATGACACTTTTGGCCAAGGCAAGTTAGAATGGAGGAAGAATTTTCTTGTGTTCTTGTGTTTGGATAGAAAGTTTAGGTGCTTAGGAGTTGATCTATGGTGGAAATGTGTTTGTTTGAGGTTGCTAGCTTGGATCAATGTCAAGAATGGAACTTCTTGACTTGGAGGAGGAAGAAGAAGGAAGCTTAGTGTTCTTGAAGAGAATGCAGAATTTTTTAGCAATCTTTGAGCAAAACAACTTCAAGAAAGTAAATGGTAATGAATAATGTTTGTGAGTGCATTATTTATAAAAAAAAAAAAAATGAATCATGAGGCTGATGGTGGCATGGGAGCCTTACCTTTGTTGGGAGATAATGGGGATAATTTGTGACTTCTTGATAGATTATAGGATAGAATAGCATAGGATAGTATATTTAATTATAGTAAATCATGAACTTAGTGTAAATGGTAAAAGTCAAATGTTTAGGATTCACCAATACAAGGTAAAAGAGTAATCTTATACTAGTAATGGAGTTAATCTCAATTGAGTTAAAATCAATTAGTAACATGAGTCCTAATCTTAAGACAAAGAAAGAAAGTGCACTAGATTTACCTTCATTTTAACATTATTGATTTTATGATTAAGAAAGGAAATTAAATTTCCCTAAACAATTCTTAGGCTTTAATTACCTTAGATAATTATTTTTAACCTCAGTAATTATTTTTAACCCAAGATTAATTAATGAAATCAATTTGAAAAGAATTAGAGCCTGATATTACCTTAATTACTTAGTGAACTTATTATGCACAAGTAGGGGTGAAAAGGTAATTTCACATAAAAGCATCCCTAAGAATTACCCAACCATTTTGAAGGATACTTACATAGTACTTGTAACAAACATTTTAAACTTTTCGAGTGATGACCAGGTTCAAAGATTACTTAATCTCGTGTTAATTTACCAGGGGTAATTTGGTAACTTTATGCATGGTAAAAACCGGGAGTTGAGATTTTTATCTCAGCATTAACGTATCACAAATAATTCACTTCAAACTTAGAACTAACCCTTTGAGATAACGAGGATTGGTTATCTTCAATTCCTGGAAAATTACTTAGGGCGGTTGGGTCATTTTGCAGACGGAAATTTGGATTTACGACTTTTGCACAAATTGCTATCCAAGACTCATATAATGTTACCCTAATGTTAAAATTCCTAATTAAGGATTGTTCGATTTTAATCTCTGCGAAAATTACATAGGCATTTTGATAATTTTGCACAAAAGCAAAAATCGAGGCATTAACAATAAACTATTTTTGTAAATATTTTCCTTTTTACACTTGGTACTTTTTCATTCTTTTTGGTTTAATTTTCATAAGTTTTGTTAGTTTCTGGAATCTTTCCTCCCGCTTTGTGACTTTTACTTAGCTGAGTTTCTGCAGTATTTTTATTTTTATCTCTCATATACCTCTTTGTCCTACAGAGTGGGTCACGATCATCTAAGAGGGTTTCTTGAAGATTGCATCACTGGAGTGAGCTTGGAGCAAGAGGAAGAGAGAGAGAGAGAGAGAGAGAGAGAGAGAGAGAGAGCTGGATGGAAGAATTTTACCTAGACAGCCTCGCTATGTGAACATTAGTTGCTGTATGAGCATGGAAGACAAAGCTAGGCAGAAATTAAGATAGCCTCGCTGAATGAACATTGAGTAAGCGGAGCTCTGAGATGTAAGTGGCGCCGGGAGATTTTCAAGTCAGTTCGCCTAGCAAGCATTGCGGGACCAAACCTAAGAGTTTAATTTTTGTAATTTTGACCCACTTAGGCCCCTTTTTAGCAAATTTGATGATGATGTAAGGCTTCTAGCATTTAAATCTTAAGGATTCTTGGCCAATTAGGAAAGAGACCTAGGTTTAGAGCTCTCCTTTTTCCTTCTCCCTCATTTTCCTCTTTTTTCATCAAGAACACTTGATACTCATAGTTAAAGTACTTTTATGTAGATTTTATTCTGATTTCTCTCAACTCTCTTTATTTTATGGTTGTAACCTCCTTCATGGAGGAATAATGCTCATGAGTCAAAGGATTCAATAGCTAGGGTTATGTTTTGAAACATTGTTGATTTTAATGTAAGGGCTTAGTGTTGTTTCTTTTTCTCTTTGTGTTTCCCTTCTTTTTCATGTTTATGATTCATATGCATGTTGAGTTAGGTGTTGTTTTATGTATGTGAACATGAATTGTGAGCATACTTGATTTAGCTTATTGATTCAATGCATGCTAATTGATTGATTAGTGAAGTATTTAGTTAACCAAGAGAGTAGAGATAGTTCTTATTGAGGGTTAGATGGATTGTATTTTAATTGGTTCATACATTTATATGTTGTGATTGCAATCATTTAAGTGTATATGCTTTGTATTACCCTTCGTTCATTGACTTTAAGGAGAATTGCAAGCTAATTGTGTGATTTGCATGATTAGAACATGGTCCCTCACAAGCGTTTGATATTTGTTATGTTGATGATTAACACTCCTAGCTTAAGAAGTCCCCTAGGCTAGTTTCCTCTTATAGTTGTTAATTTCAATTGCTTGTTATTACGATTTTGATTTTCATGCAACAAAACCCCCTTTTTACTCTAAGCTAATCAGTTCAACTTCCTTGTGATACGATCCGAGTTACATTCCACTATCTAGATGCTTTGTTAAATCCGCTTAGGAATCCAATTTCCTTTGAAACTTGACTTGAAACGGCTAACTAACAAGGAGATAGCCAGGACTATGCTTTTAGAAAGTGGTTTATCAAAAAGGTTTTTGGTAGAGGCTGTAAATACCTCATGCTATATACAATCAGAATCTTCTAAGGCTTATCCTCAAGAAGACTCCCTATAAGCTATGGAAGTGGTAGGAAACCCAATATTTCATATTTCCACATTTTTGGTTCATTACGCTTTATCCTTAACACCATGGACAAACTCACAAAGTTTGACCCCAAGTTTGATGATGGCATCTTCTTATGTTACTCGTGTGTCTTAAAGTTTAGAGAACCAATATAACAAAAGGATGTTTTGCATAAAAGAGACTATTCACATAAAATTCAAGGAGCTTAAGAAGGACTTTCCGAATGATTACGAAGCAGGAGGAAAGTCTTAAGGAATTGAGTCAAAGGAAGTTTCTAAAAAAAGCAAATGAGAGTCTAGGCCTTAGAAGCAAACTCCAAAATAAAGGCACTCGAGAAAGCTTCCTTAGAATTCCAAATCAATCAGGAAGTAGAATTTCTGAACATGAAGAAAAGCACTCTGAAGATGAAGAAGAAGCTGAAGAACCTCAAAGCTACAAAAACTAGAAGGGAATTTCTGATTAAAGGAAGTTCTCAAAATAGAGTTCTAGGAGATATTTCCAAGGGTGTGAAGAACTATCATTCCTAGAAATATGTCAAACTATGCTTTCATCTCCACCATTGAACCTAAATGCATTGAAAAAGCCTCGAGTGATCAAAGTTGGGTGGATGTTATGCAAGAGAGCTAAACGAGTTTAGAAATGCAAAGTCTGACGCTTGTTGAAAGACCCAAAGGAAAGATTATCATCTAAAAAGTGGGTGTTCAAGAATAAGCTTGATGAAGCTGGAGGTCACTCAAAACAAAACAAGATTGGTCGTACAAGGTTATAATTAATAAGAGGGAATTGATTATGATGAAACATTTACCAAGTAGTTAGGCTTGAAGCCATCAGAATGCTACTTGCTTTGCTGCCTTCAAGGGATTCACTCTTTACCAAATGGATGTAAAGTTTGCATCCTAAATAGATTCCTCTTTGAGGAAGTATATGTGAAGCAGCCTCCTGGTTTTGAGAATGATGACCTTCCTAACCATGTTTTCAAGCTAACAAAGATTTTCTATGGTCTAAACCAAGCTCCAAGCTTAGTATGAAAGATTGCACTATTTTACTGAAGAATAAGTTCAAGAGAAGTAATGTTGACACTACTCTTTTTACTCTCTAAAATAATCACTTTTTATAGTTCAAATATATGTTGATGACACTATATTGCCTTTGATCATTCTCTATGTAAAAGTTTTAAATTGACCCAAAGTGAATTTGAAATGAACATGATGGGTGAAAAACACAAAAGATGGAACCTTGATCCATCAAGAAACACATACAAAAGAACTTTTAAAGAAGTTCAATATGGATCAAGCCAAACCTATGAGTACCCCATGCATCCATCTTAAATCATTGATGCTGATGAGAATGGCGAAAAGGTATTAGAAAGTAATTATAGAGGAAATGATTGGCTCAATTCTGATCTTAGCTAGTAGACCAAACATTTAATTAAGTGTTGGAATTTGTGCTAGATTTCAATCTAACTTAAAGCAATCACACTTAAATGCTGTTAAAAGAATTTTCATATATCTATCTGTACTACTAATCTTGATTTATGGTATGAGAAAGGTACATCATGTGAGATTGTAGGTTACGTGATGCTACTTTATTTGAGAAATAGAATAGAGAGAAAAGCACAAGTGGTTACTACTTGTTTCTTTGGAAAAAGCTTAGTCATTTGGTTATGCAAAAAGCGTAATACCATTACACTCTCTACTTGCTAAAGCTGAAATATGTAGTTGTTGCAAGTTGTTGACTTAGAATGGCAGTGGATAAGGAACCAGCTAGAAGATTATCACCTAAGGTATTCCAAAATC
The DNA here is from genome assembly GCA_030441495.1 of Dalbergia oliveri. Lineage (NCBI taxonomy): Eukaryota > Viridiplantae > Streptophyta > Magnoliopsida > Fabales > Fabaceae > Dalbergia > Dalbergia oliveri. Next base: position 8,243 of record JAMLFY010000232.1, read on the forward strand.
CTTATCTTCTATGATAATACTAGTGCTATTAATTTTGCTAAGAATCCTATCCAGCACTCTAGATTTAAGCACATTAATGTTAAACATCATTTTATAAGGGATAATGTTCAGAAAGATAATGAGTTAATATTTGTGAATATGAAGACCAAGTGTTAGATATATTCACAAAGCCATTAGCTGAAGATCATTTTTCTATTTTGAAAAGGCTTTTAAACTTAAAGGTTTTTAAATCTACATAAGCATTCATACACAAACATCTCTGGATATCTCTTCATACTCCTAATCTAAGCCTAAAAGAAGAAATTAGTTAGAAGACCATAGATCAAAGTGAAGATTGGAATTTCAGTTTGCAAGACAGAGGAGTGAATGGGTTCATCAAAAGAAGAGTTGAGTTTAAAAATAGGTATGTTTGGTCTCATAAAGCTTAACATATGAAGTAAATGGTGAAAATTTGGTGAGATTCTAAAGGTTAAAAAGTGAAGCTGAAAGTTAAAAAGTAACTCCTTCAAAAGTGAGCTCAAGCATAAAAAATCACTCCTTCTAAGAAATAAAAAAAGGTGGTATAATTCCCACTCTTTTAAATTTCTCTCTCCCACGTCTTTTCACCTTCAGTCATATCACATCCCATCACTTAAATAACCTCCCACTCTTACACATCCCTTTTACCTTTACATTCTACCATATTCCTCAATTGTTTCATTTTCTCTTTCTTACCTTATTCCTACAAATTGAAACCACTTGCTCCCTCACAAACCTTCATCTTTCAATCCTTTCAAGCTTTAATCTTTTCTCATATACACAATCTAAATGGCTGAAGGACATGAACTCAATCGTTCTTCCACAAAAAATGGACCTTTCATGTTTCAATGAACCCCATATATAGGAGTTTTATGAGAAACTTCTCTAAAAGGACAATAGCATCTGGAAAAGGTAAAAACTCCTTGCTAGACCAAGTTTATATTCTTAGGAAATTTTTTACCTTTTAAGGGATAGGAGTACTTTCTTGGACATCTCTAATATGTTTTTCAGGATGGTGATCCTTAAACTCTTTGGAAAAAGAACCAAACCACTCTCAAAGACACCATTTGAGACACCTACATGGAGATAAGTTTGTTGAACTGTTTACAATGGTTAGGACTCCAGCGTTGGATAAACTACTTGTCAAGGAAGAATGGTTCAAGTCTCTTGGAGTGATGTAGGAGAAGAATCAGAATGCATCTGATTCCACAAAGCATCAACTATGGGACATTACAATGTCTTTGCTAAGTTCAACGGCGAGAAGGTTTTACGTTGTCCAGTTCACCATTCTTCCAGGCGAGGAAGTATGGATGTTCTTTGGGTATGGATTGTATGTTGCTTTTCTGTTTTTTCATTGAGAAAGAAATTTGCCAAAATGATAATGACTACATGCTTAGTGCCATTACTAAGGATAAAAGAAGAACGATGGAGTTCCTTATGGTATGTTCCTATAAAGATTTTCAGCATATTAGAGACCCTCTAGCTTAGAGTTGTTGAGCATATCACTCAACATAGACTTTCCAACTCTTTTAGGACAATGAAAAGATCAGTCCATACCCTTAAATAAGCTCCAGAAAAAAAAAAAAAGCTCCTTGATCAGGGATGCTAATAAGAAAAGACCACAATTGAGGCTAAGAAGAAGTTATGTAGAAAAGGAAAGAATAAGAGAAAGGTTGTCTTATTCTGAAAGCAGCTATGAAAACTTAAAACTGCAAGGAAACATATGAGAGAACCATATCAGAAGAAGCTTCCTCTTAGAACCAATCAAAAGAGAAAAAAAAGAGGCAAAACAAGAAATAGAATCAAGTAGAGGCTCCAAAGCCTTCTAGCTATTGTACAAAGCTAGCCGAGTCCTTAGAAAGTGAGTTGTCACAAGGAAACTTGACAACTTCCCATTTAGTGAAAGGTCTCTAAACCAAAATTCAAACATCTGCCAAAGGGAGAAATAAAGTAGCATTGATTTGAGAGATATGTGTGATGCTACTCCAATAAAGGATACTAAATCCTCTGTAATGAAGAAGAGGCCGAGAATTCTCAAGAAATAGAGAATTCTTCAAGAAAGAGGAGTTAGAATAAGCCAAGGAACAACAAAGGGCTAAAGGGATTCAAGGGTCCAGTAGACAAAGAGATACCTTTATTTGAACCCTTTGTTGTAATAGAAGTACACGCCACACGACCCATGTCTTAATAATTCAGGTTTACCTCTTTTCCTATCTTTCTCTACACCTCTCAAAGGATGATGGCTTCTGAAACAAGTTCCACCATTGAATCAGCCATTGTTTTGCAAAGACAATAACCAATGAGCCAAAATGACTTCTCCTAACGACAATGATGACTTCATGACCATAAAATAGGTGCTAAAATCCATGTTAAGTCCAATGCATTAGTTTCAAACAGAGGAAGATGAAGTAAAAGATCTAAATTTCTTTGTAAATGAACTCTTTTCACTCTAGAGCCTATCCAGAAGAGCCATCTGAGCCAATCATTGAGGAACAAGCTGAAAAAGTGCATAAACCAGGATCGACTCTCATACTAATGGTGCCTTAACTTCCTTCCATCCGCATATTTCCAATAGAAGAGGAAAAGGACAAAACATCAAAAGTTGGTGTCCTTGTGAAAGAAGTTGCGCTTCTACCTCGGTAAGGTGCATGACATTGCCCCTACTCCTCCTGATTTAGCCCTTCTTTTGATCCTTCCACCTCTAGAATCATGTTCCATCCTCTTTAGCTCCTGCCATCGGGTTGATGTCGGTGCTAAATCACCAAAATCAGGAAAACCATACCCTTTAGATATACTTGAGCCTTCTCGAGAGCCGTCCATCAACATCCGCACCTATCCATTTACCTTATCACTTTCAACCAGTTTTCTAGCAAGCTGAGATTCAAATTATAATGCGCCAACTAAAAACATTGCTTCCAGACAGAGATTGGGTTGAAGCCACTAGATAGAGCAAGGTGCCCAACTCCAGCATGAAACTTATTGGTTCAATTCTTCAAAACTCTCAGAGAATGAAGCTCTTCATGTAACACCCTAATATTTAACCCAATACGCCTAGGACGTACTTAGATTAATTATTAGTCATTACTTCCTTTAAAACCTCTTTTACAAATTAACTTAGCGGAAAATACGGGTAATTTTTTTTTTGAAATGATTTATATAAAACAAAGTGCGAGCCTTGCGCGTGACATATAAACGACGTGAAGCGGAAGAATACATAAAACATCAGGACATAAACATTAAAGAACACATCCATCATAAATATCATTCCTCATCACATTAGATAATATAGTTTAGTACATCATAACGGAAATATAACAGAAGCATAAAGTCTTACCCATACTAGTGGGCGGAGCTTAAGTAAAATAACATAAAATAAGAAACATGATAACCAATACATGAAACATCCCCAAAAGATAAACACCCAACTATCATACCCTCTCTCTCCAAGCCTCCTGGCGATGCCGATCTCGGTGGGGAGATATAGCCCGCGACTCACGAAGCTCCTCGGATGTAGCCCAACGAAGAGGGGATCTAGCATAGCAATCGAGGAAAGTGTGGCCTCCGTCGTGGTCGCCTCGAGGCGTCGAACGCGCCTCGCATGCCTCCTGGGTGACGTGTCCTCGCTACCTCTTTGAGACCCATAGGAAACGAAGGAGAGCCCTCGACGAGGAAGGATGGGCACGAAGGGCCTCTGGTCTCGGGGTCGTGTCCTCCCAAAGATGAGGTCGTCGCCAAAGGGGTGAAGTCGGATCGAAACGAAAGCTGGAGACGGGGAAAGCAAAAGGGCATACCCAGTATGCAAAAACGCGCACCTCACAATGACCCTTGAAGTGGTAGGACTGATGCTCGGGTCATAGTGCACCTCCCATGTGGGTGGGTCAATAAAAATCACGAACGACGCCATCGATATAAGACGTAACGGAAGAAAAGAGAGAGGGGTGAGAATTCTTATAAAGAATCTCAATAGGGAAGTCCTCTATCCTAGTGTCATCGTTTACGTCCCAGGAACCTTGGGTTTATTATGAAAAGGTTAAGCATGCATTAGTTCATTATAGTTTCGCAAAGGTATTTATCCTAGGTCCATGTCTTTTATAATGATTCTTAATGCATGTATGCAACATAATATTTCATGGATGCATGGCAGCACTTTAGGTAAATCAAACAATAATTCAAACAACATTTGAGTGGCATGAAACTTTTCTTGAACATCTTTCCTTTCTCATACTTGTGACACCAATAATATAGTAACCGCACCCTTAAACTAGGCTATGAGCTCATACCTTAACTAGTCGTCACTAGTTCTTACTTATCCTCTTGATAAGCGAATCATAAACATAATCATAATCATCATAATCCGACTCCCAGTACGAGTAGGGGGCCTAAGGATCACCCATCATGGGACTTTTCCTTCTTCGAAACGCATCGACCTGTTAAGCCCAACGACTTGTCCGCTTTGGAGGCTGATGTCTATGCCCTCACGGTTTTACCTTCTTCTTCCTAAGAGGAGAAGTACGTCTCGGTGTGTCACCTTAAACATCATATACTTTCATTCTTCGAAACGCATCCACTGGTTAAGCCACGACTTTGTCCGCTTCGGGTATGGTCGGGACGTCATACCCCCCACGGGTTTACTTTCTCTCACTGAGTAGGAGAAATGCGTCTCGGCATATAACTTTAAACTTCATTTTTTCAAAAACTTTCTTTGTCCCTCAAATTTGACCGGAAATTTGCGCATACAGCTACTCTCCAAATTTCCTCAAATTTGAAGTCATGCCACATAATTTCAGTCACATGCATCATTTTCATGGAACCTTCATTGCAATAACTTTCTAGTTCACATGAGCATATTCCTCAATTTCATTCATAGCTTTGAAACATTATGCATCTCAAACACAACATTTCATCATATCACCAAATCAAATTATGCACATAAAGTTTCATGCTCAAGGAACTTAACATAACCACATCATCATAAGTGTGCACGAGGTTTATCATCATAATCATACTCTCTCGTCCACCTATCTCATAGTATTTATGCTTTGACCCCTTACGGGTTTAAACTTGCATTTCGGTCATTCTAATCCTCACTAAGGATTTTTATAACACCTAAGGGATCATTACTTAAAATTCTCACTAAGTTTTAGGCACACCTAAAATTCCAAACAACATTACGTAGTTTGGCCAAAATATCATATACTTACCGGGCTTTAATCTCCGTTCTTGACCCTTTTTTAAGATCCGTCTTCGCCTAAGGCTTCATAATCAATCCCTAAACCAATTATGAGGGATTCCTAGGCATGTTTACTAAGTTATAAATTACTTTCCTCAATTTAGCTTTGCTGGACAGAATCACATTTTGCCATGTCTAAGTGTGCTAGAATTCCTATTTTAAGTCCTTATCATCACCTTAAGCTTAGTAATTAATACCTAATCATTTATGAAAGGTTTTTATGCATATCCTACTGATTATGAACCATTTACACTTGAATTAATTATGCTGGAACAGTTTTGCAAATTTGTGCATTAAGGTGTTCTAGAATTCTCATTCTTGATCCTTTTAAGTTACTTATTCTTTTCTAACTTCTCTCAAATCATCCTCCCTTCACTCAAACATAATTTTACACATTTTAACACCTTAGAACAACATTTGTACAACAGCCAATCATGAAGGGCAGAACCGAAATCATAAGCCCATAAAGTCACATAATCTCATGAATTAAAATGCATACAAGTTGCTAGTTTTCTCTTGGAACAATTTTAGGAACTCAAACTCTTTTTAGAAACCAATTTATCTCATTAAAATCATTAAATTCCAAGCAAGATCAGTAGCTAAATTAATTTTCTCATAAAATAGATTTAAAACATATAATCTCATTCATAATGCTCCTTAGGCACTCCTAAGCTTAGAAAAATTTCAAAACATGGCTATGGGCACTTGTGATTAGATGAACTCACCAAGCCCATCATCATCACCACAAGGCCAAAATGGCTTCATTGAAAAACCAATGTTTTCTTGAAACTTTACTTTGGATACTTGGGCAAGTCTTTGAGCTCTAGACCATTTAGGTGGTGACATAAATTTAAACATGCTATGCAACTCATTTTACTCTTCTTTTAGAAAATAAAGTGAGAGCATAAAATAAATATGAGGTGCACTCATTTATTATCTTTAGAGTTTAAGTGATGGCGTAAAATATAAACATGATAGACAAGAAAGTAAACATGAAATGCAAGGTTCAATTCTTTATTTTAGTGCTCTAGGCCTCTTGGGGTGTTTACCCCAAATCAACAATCAACTTTAAGGTTGAAAAGGTAGGCTTTGAGATTTATTAAGTGATGATGCACATTCTTGTTTTAATCTTTAAGTTGCTTAGTGATGGCTTCAAAATAAACATGCTATGCAAAGCATAAAAATAAACATGAATGCAACTCCTTTTTAATCTTAACTAGAGCTCTTACAAGACTTTAAAGGAACATAAAAACCTCAACCCATTATGTATCATTAAGTGAGCTTTAGAGTTCTTAGCATCAAGACACCAAGGAAGTCTTATGTTCTTCCAACACCATCATCAAGCTCAAGGAAACGATTTTCAAGAGACAAACTTTCAAACAAACATAAAAGGGCTACCTTAACATTTTTAGCAAACTTTGTTCAAGAGAGGAAAGGAAAAACCGAAACCATTGAAGAAAAAGAAATAAAAACCAAAGCTTGGACAAGGCAAAAAGGAAAAACCGAAACCTTAGAGGGATGAAGACCAAAACTTTGAACTAAGGAAAACCAAGGAGGAACCGGAATCATAAAGGAAAGGAAATGAAAAACCAAAACTTTGAACTTGCAAAGAAAAGGAAAAATCGAGTTTGTATATGGTCCTAGACCAAGATCCAAGCTTTAGAGGTTTCTCTCATGGCAAACACCAAACTATCTCCATGAGACCTCATCATCAAGCTAAAGGTTGGTTTGTAAAGTGGCCTCATGGCCGAAATACAAAAGGGAAGAAAAAGAGTTTGAAACCAAGAGAAAACTAGAAACTTTTCTCAAAGAAAGTAAAGAAAACTTGAAAGAAAACCCCTACCAAGTGAAATCTTGAAAGCTTTGAAAGAAAGCTTGAGTTGCAAGGATGAGAAGACAAAATCTTCTCTTGGTGAGCAACAAGGATTCGGCCTTCAAAGGTTCTTCAAGGAAGATGATTTTTCCTTGAGGATGTAAGCTTGGAAATGGCGAGGTTTGGTGTTTAGGAGGTGTTCTAAGGTATGAGAGTGGTGGTTTGAGGTGGTTTGTGGTGGCTCAAGGTGGTGGTGGTGGTTCTTTGAGAAAGGAAGAAAAAGAACTTAGAGGAAGGGAAAATGAGAGAAAATGAGAGAAAGTGCAAGGAAACTCAACTTAGCAAATGATCAAAAAGGTGTCCAAGCTTTCCAAGGTGTGGTATTTATAAAGAATGAAATGTTGTGGCTAATTTAGGGGGAGGGTTGGCCGAAATTCATTGGCCTTGGAGGGAAGGAAATTTCTTCCAAAGCTTGTCTTGGAAGCTTGGTTAAAGTGCTAGCTTAGATGTAGTCAAATCCTAGCTTTTGCATAGCCTTTTTGAATGAAATTTGAATTCAAAATTTGTGGCTTTTGGGGGAAATTCTAACTAGATTAAAAATTTTAAAATAATTCTTTTGGTCAAAATGGTGGTAGAAATTTCCTTGATTTAAGGAAATTGGAGAGAGAAAACACTATTCATTACTTTTTGATTAGACATCTTGAATTAAAGAATGTAATTAGAACTTGACTAAGCAATTTTAGTTTCTAATCAACCTTAATAAATCATTTTGACTCTAGATTAATTATTCAAAAATTAATCTTCGATTAGAGCCTAATATTGCTTAGGTTCGGCTAATTGCTTCATTAGGCGCACTGTACACTGTTCTGGGTAAAATGTAATTTGCACTAAACTACTCTGGACCTTTCTGGCCCTGTAAACATCAAATATTACTAAAACATCATTCTAAACTTCCTGGAAAAATTCTGGGCTCAAACGGCACCTTTTACCCGTAGAGCACGCAGGGTATTTTGGTCATTTTGAGCCGAAAGTTTAGAAAACAAGATTTTCACCTCGAAAATCATTCATAACAACATAATCCCCTCTACACTTGAATGACCCATTGAGAAGGTCGGGCAACTGTCCTTTTAAATTTCGGTAAAATGACCTAGGGCATTTACCATTTGTACTTGAAGACCTAGAAATCGGAGCGTTACACTTCATATGCAATTCTTCAAGAGTTAAGGAACTTATGTTGATGATGGTGTTCATGGTTTCAAGCATGCCTCCCTTTTTTTGTTATGTTAAAATGAATGAGAAGAAAAAAGAAGAAAATCTTGTGCTGAAGTAACAGGGGGAGTACACTGAGGGGGAGCCACTCGGAGATTATTTTGAGCATTTGCATTTTTTGTTTCTTTTTGTTGTTGTAGTTGTTGTTTATGATCAAACATTTTTGTTTGTTTTTTGAGTTTTATCTTTTTCTTTTATCTTACGCTTTGGAACTTATGTTCTAATACATCTTTTTATCATTTTCATTGCTTGGTTATACATATATACATACATATCCATCTTAGCTAATTAGGCACTCTATGCTGATGAATGAGTGATCTTTGTTTTGCTTGATTTGATATCTTATTACATTAATGTTTCCTACTATATGCCCAAGCTATGGGAATACCCTGCTTAATGCTCTAATGTTATATTCTATTTCATGCTATGTTCATACTCCTGATACATGGTATGTTATATATATATACCTTACGCGAGCATATGTGAAAGTTTTTTTTTAAGCTTTGCTTACAAAATCACATATTTCAATACTTATAAGAAAAGTTTCCTAACTCATAGTAGAAGCTCAAATTGCTTTTGGTCGATTTTATTTGGGATTTGTTCTTATCGAGCTTTTAAACCCTTTGCCACATATGCTAATGATATTAGTTTGAGGTTTCTATGAGTGTTAGAAGCTACATCCGTAATCAGTTGTTTTCTTCTTCCTCAAATGCGTTTCTTTACATGAGCACTCGTCTTCCAAATAAGTTTGGGGTATGCGAATAAGGAAATTAATGAAGATGAAATATCACAAGTATTACTTGTCTATTATTCAACACGTGTATTTTCAAAATGTTTTTTTTTTTTGAAAATCAAGCTATCTTTGTTATAAGGACTAAACCTAACGCCTTAACTTTTACCGTCATTATAATTACCGAATTACCCTAGGTAATTCTTATATAAATTCTAGACCGAACAATCCTCAATAGAGGAACATAACATTAGAAGAAGTTATGAGCGATTCCTGCAAGAGTCGCAAGCCCCAAATTTCGTACGTGTAAAATGACCAAAATGCCCCTGAGGTTATTTTACTAAGAAAATCAGGATCGTTGTACATCCTCCCAAGTACAACGTCATCCTTAAGTCATGACATTATGCTTAGGAGTTGTTACTTATAAATTAGCGGACCTTTCTTAGTTATCTATAGCAATATTGATCGAGTCGAATAGTAACTAATTCTTGGTTCTACTAAATATATACAACAAATACACAAAACATTTATTTATTTCATAAGTAAATACAAAAGGAAACTCTTTTATGAGCTTGAATACATACATGTTGACTTCGTTTACAAACATATACACACCACTAAGTACAATATAATAAAAACACTAACTGCTAAACTACTGCGATCCGATTCCTTTAGTGAGCAACCTCAAGTCCTCTGATCAACCTGGAGGTACACGGAAACACAAAAACGTAGGGTGAGAATTACACAATTCTCAGAGGATAACTCCAGATACACAATCATAAATGTCATCGTCATCGCCATAGCCACTTCGGTTTATTACAAAATGTGATCATGTAATGTAAACTAAAGATTCATTTTAAAGTTTCAAAATCATCTTTTCGAAGTGGATAGCTTTTATTATTCAATCACTTAATATACACACATAATACTACTCAATAGCATAGTATTACATTTTGAAATATACGTGCCCTCAGGACATTTGAGGGGACTTTTCTTTTTCATGCCCATTAAGAGAATTTCCCGTCCATTAAAAGAGGACTTTTTTCTGCCCATAAAAGAGGACTTTCCGTCCCAAAAAGGGGACTTTTCTCGTGCCCTTTACACATTTAGGGGACTTTTCTCTGTCCTCCACATAATATAGGGGACTTTCATTTCTCTACTTAGAACATATACAATCATCAAGTTCACATATAAACAATCAATCACAAATGACTCTCATTCATTTCTCATAAACCAAACCTTAAAGTCACTATCATGCATTCATACACCATAGACTTGGAAGATATATCAAACTATCATAATTTCTAGCCATTCTCACATTCCAGCACCTTGGCAGAGTTATTGTTCTGGGTACAACATTTAATTACCATACCAAACGACTATCCCAAGAGCCAAAAAAATTCTGTATGACACTTTAATGTGTCTAGGATAACCTGTAAAAATTTCAGGACAAACAGAGCCCTATAGCTACTTCAGTAAAATATACAAGTCTAGTGGTCAGGGGCCACCAATTCACAGACCAGATCCGGGTTCCCTTAATTTTTAACCCTAGGAATTGATGGAACCAATGCATAAGAAAATTTACAGTGACACTTCAATATGTTATTGACTTCAGGTAAAACTTTCATGAGCTAGATCAATCAATTGCTATAATAATAAATTCAGACAAGTTTGTTACTTCAGTTTCAACAACCACAGCATCAGACACATTTCAGTTCTTGATTTTCTTGAGGCAGAAAAATTTAAAATTAACACCCAAGAAAATTCATGTAGTCATTTAAGATGTCCACTACAACATATAATTTTTGTAGATCATTTAATTACCCACAAATATACCAGAAAATTCGTGATTAATGACTGCTTCTAGGAAAACTAGGAATCCAGCAGCCTAGCCCCAATTTCCTTTGATAAAAACCCTTTTTAACACCATCCAAACACACCAACAAAATTCACACATCAATATCAACATCATATCAGTCATACAATAAAATTTTTGAACATATTACAACCCAAAACAGATTGGAAAAATTTGACAAGAAAAATAAACAAACTGTTTACTTAGTGGATCCTTGGCTCCAAGATGATCCAAGCTTGATTCCTTCCACTCCAAAGCTACCAAACCAACTTCAAACCCTCCTTAAATCAGTGAGGGAGTGAGGTATCAGGTGAGGATTGATGGAGATTGAGATTTTAATCGGTTAAATTTGTAGGTATTGATGTGTAGAACAAGTTTAATGAAGGAACTTTGAGGTTTCCACAACTCTAGGCTAGGGTTTTTGGGCTTAGAACTCAAAATCAAGCTCAAGAAGATGAAAATGGTGGCTGGTTCTTCTCTCCTTAGGCTGCACGAAATTTTGGAGAAGAAAATGATAAGGTTAGGTGGCTTGGAGGAGAAGTTGATGACTTGTTTATTTTGCATTGAATGCTTGAAGATATTTTGTGGTAAAGCAAAATGGATGACTAAGATTTAATCTTAGATTCCAAGATTAAATCTTGGCCTTCCACATATTCTAAGAGGTGGATATTATCCATTGGTTATGATAGAAATATCTTCATAAAAGGGACAGCCACTGAAATCTCACGAACGGGTAAACGCTATTACCGATTCAACGATATTCCAGAAAATTAATTTTAAGTATAAAATTATCATTCCCGCCTATTTCTAACCTTATTCCCATGTTTTCCTAATTTCGGGGCACCTGAGAGCCCAAAATTCTAGGTTTTCATTTGCAGGACGGGTCATGAGCAGGAAGGGTTACTATTCACCAGCACGGAAATTTTTTTTCGCAGGTCATTGGGCCGCCTTCATCATTTCTAAACTATTAGATTTTTGAAATTCCGGTTAATAAAGCTCAAATTAATTTTTAATTAAATTTTAGGGTGTTACAATTTACAATTTGTGCATCTAAGTGTTCTAGAATTCACATCTAAGCATTTTTTAGTTACTTGTTACTTCCTAACTTTCCTAAATCGTTCCTTGCCTCAATCAAACATGATTTTACACATTTAACACTATAAAACAGAATTTATATAGTGGCCAAATGCACAAGGACGCGGAAACATAAGCATTCAAATAATCACATAGTCTCATGATTTAAATGCATATAAGTTGCTAGTTTCTCTGGAATCATTTTAGTAACTCAAAACTCTTTTAAAAACCAATTTATCTCATTGAAATCACATAAATGTGTGCTAGGTCAGTAGCTAAATTATTTAGCTCAAGAAATAGATTTAAAACATAAAGCTTGTTTAAAATGTTCTCTAAATGCACCTAAGCTTAAAAAAATTCCAAGACTTAGACTATGGGCACTTATGATTAGATGAACTCATCTGAGTATCCATCATCATCATCAGAGGCAGAAATGGCTTTCTTGAAATGCCTCCCTTTTTAAAACTTTATGTAAGATACTTGGGCAAGTCTTTGAGCTCTAGGAGGTTTAAGTGATGACATAAACTTAAACATGATATGCACTTATTTTATTCTTCATTAAAAAATAAAGTGAGAGCATAAAATAAAATATGATTTGAAATATAAACATGAAATGCAAGCTTGGAAATTTAAACATGATAATACAAGTTCATTTAGTTATTCTTGAGAGTTTAGTGATACGATTAAAATAAATATGCTATGCAAGACATAAATATAAACATGTGTGCAACTCATTTTATCTTAGCTAGAGCTCTTACAGACTTTGGAGGAACATTATAACCTTAAACCCAATATGTATCTTAACAACATAAAGTGAGCTTTAGAGTTCTTGACCAGTCTTTAAAGAAGTCTTTGGTTTTAAACCATCATAAAGCTAAGAAAATGGACACAAAGCTCAACACTTTGTCTAAACAAACATACAAAGAACTAAGTCATATTCTTTATTTTAATGCTCATGGGCTTCAATTTAGAGTAAAACTCTTAGAACGACCAACTAACTTTAAGGTTGGCAAGGGTAAGCTAAAGCTCTTTGAAAACATAGGATTAATTTTTTTAATAAAACTTTTGTGATCTACTTAACATTTTTTAACAAACTTTGTTCAAAGAAAAGAAGAAACCAAAACCTTGAAGAGAATAAGGGAAAGAAAACCAAAACCTTTGAGAGGAAAAAGGAAGAAGATCCAAAAACTTAAGCAAAGAGAAAGGAAAAAAACCAAGAGCATGTATGGTCCAAGACCAAGTTTTTCAAGCTTTAGAGTTTCTCACATGGCAACAACAGACCATTATCTTGAAACCTAATCATCAAGCCAAAGTTTTTCTCTTGGAAAGGCTCCAAGGCCGAAAAGGAAAGGAAGAAGAAAAGAGTTTTGAACCAAGAGAAAACTAGAACTTTCTTTGAAGAAAACAAGTAAAAACTTTGAAACAAAACCCCTACCTAAGGAAGTCTTTGAAAGGATGAAAGAAAGCTTGAGTCTTGAAGAAATGAGAAGACAAAATCTCTCTTGAAGGTGGGATGGATTCGGCCAAGGGAGAAGTCAAGGAAGATGATTTTTCCTTGAGTTTGTAAGCTTGGAAATGGAAAGTTTAAGTGTTTAAAGATGGTTTAAGGTGAGGGAGTGGTGGTTTAAGGTTGTTTGTGGTGGTTTGTGGTGGTGGAAGGATTCTTTGGGAGGAAGAAGATGAGCAAGATGAAGAGAAATTGAGAGAAATAGAGGAAAGAGCAAGAAAGCTAAACTTGGCAAATGATCTAAAGTGTAACAAGTTCTTCAAGGCTTGGTATTTATAGAAATTTGCAACATGGAGGCTGCACAAGGGAAGGAAGGTCGACGGCCTTGAGGGCAAGGGAGAGAAGAAATATCTCTTGATTGGCAAGGGCTTAGGCATGGGCAAAGCATGGTTGAAAGCATGGCTAGGTATGGCTCAAAAGTATGGCTAGGTATAGCTCAAAAGTATGGCTTGAGGTATGGTCTTTGAGTGAAGCAAAAATCAACATGTGACATTTTTCTTGGGGTGAGAATTCAGCCAGAATTTACAAGCCCAAGGGAGAAGAGAATCATAATTGTTGGTTTAATGATGTGTTTAGGTGTTTCTTTGATTAGGTTTTGGTTAAGGAGTTTGTAAGAATGTTCAGTAGGTAATGGCTAATTAAGGTTGTAGAAGACTAATTAGAAAATGATATTGCTTAATTAATAATTTAAAATCATTCTTTAGTACAAATGAGGTATGGGCAAATTCCTTAATTTAAGGAATTGGAGAATTGTCTATTCAAAATTCCATGATTAGGAATCTTGAATAAAATGTAATTAGAGTTTAAAAAAGCAATCTTAGGTACTAATTAAACTTAATAAATTATTTAACTCTAGATTAATACAAAATAAATAATCTTGAATAGAGCCTAATATTGCTTGGTTTGTTAATTACGTCATTAAGCTCACTATACACTGTTTTAGAGGCAAAAAGATATAATTTTGCACTAAACCTTGAAAGCTCTAGGCCCGACTAATCATCACAAACCACTCATAAACATCATTTAGAGCTTCCTGGGAAAGTTCAAGGGCTCAACGGCACATTTACCGCGTTAGAACACAGGATATTTTAGTCATTATAGCTGAAAGTTCGGAAAATGAGAATTTCACCTTGGATATCAAACATGACAGTTACAATCACTTCAAACATTGAGTTGACCCATTTGAGATTCAGGTTGAGCTCCCTAAAATCCTGGGTAAAAATGGTAAGGAGTATTTTGGTCATATGCACTAAAACAAAAAAATTGGAGAGACGTTCCAGGATTCATGGAACCTTAAGATTGAACTGACTATGCTTCTTAAGCATGATGCAATAGTTATGTCATGTGTAGTGTTTTGTAAATCAAAGACAAGCTATCAGGATAAAGATACATGAACATGTATGTGTGGTGTGCACGGTCATAAGCTCACTTTGCCTAAAGTATTGAGCTTGATCACCTTGGGTGTTTGTTGCTCTGTGTGCTTAGGAACCAATGGTACAACCATGATAGGATAGGGCTTGGAGCTCGGGCGTCAAGGAGTAGAGAGATGGCAGAAGCCCTCGGGACATGCCGGGCCATGCAAATGATGTTTGGGCGGATGACGGGCGGGCGATGCTGGTCAAATGCTCCAAAGGATTCGAGCATGTCAAGTTGAAAATTCCGTAAGGCGAACCTCCATCGTTTCAAGGAGCCTGAACTAAAACCCGATTTCGTGATTTAAAAAGCATGGAGATTTTTTAGTGATCTCCTGTCCTAGAGGAACAAAAGGTGACTTTTGCTACTTTTATGCTAAAGGCGGACGTTGAGTTCTATGGGTGGCACCGAAGGTGTTGGAGGCTGAGAGCACCATGATAAATTGGGAGATGTTAAGATGGCTTCTATGATGGATACTTTCCAGCATTTGGAATGGGATGCCAAGGATGTGGAGTTCATGCAGCTGACCAGAGGAGGGATGAGCATAACAAGTACACTGCAAAAATTTGAGATTGATTGGTTTCAAGAATCTTTAAGGTAACCCAGACGAGTTATGGAAATGCGTCAGAGTATTAGGTGGGGCTAGAGGCGGAGATTAACGTCGCGTTCACACTGGAGATTGAGACTTCCTACCCTAGTCAACAAGTGCCGCATGATCAGGACGGTGGGAAGAAGCTGAGCAAACCAAGGCTAAGAAATTCACCAAGAAGTTGGCACTGCAAGCTTCGAGCTTGAGCCATAGTCCAAGTCACGGTTCAACTAGGTTCGCGCAAGGTCCCTAGGAGGAATTTTCATTATAAGGATCGAATGGTCCAAAGGAGGAGGCCTAGGAAGGGACCCTGTGTCGTTGTCCAAAGTGCGAAAAGAACCATGGTCACGGTCCAAAGTGTTAGCTGGCCAAGGATTGTACTTTAGGTGTGGCAAGCCTGGCCACATGATGAGAGATTGCAATGTGAAATCCATTTGAAACACCATTTTTAGACCCCAACGCCAAGGATAAGTGTTTAAGTTGTAATGGGAAGATACCACACTCTGGAACTCAAGGTTATATGGAATAAGTGGTCAGGATTTTGGATGTGCTTCGATTTGGTTCCATGCATTCGTTTGTAGCTAATGGAAGCCCAGATGACACCTTCATGCATGTCCCTTCAGCTTTTGGTAGCCTTCTGGAATTGTTTGTATTCGAGTCTCTTTATGATTACTCGGTTATGTTTCTTTAGTAAAACTTGTCATATGCATCATGATTTCTTGAGAAATTCTTCTAGTAAAGGAATTTCGCCCTGAAATTCATTACCTTAGAAAAGTTAAGATACTCGTCGCATCTCAAATTCCAACTCCCACGTATACTCTTCCGTCTTGTCACGTGCCAATCCACTTCACCAAAGGAACGGACTTGTTCCAGGCTGCTTGACACCACGTCCACGTTCTCATTGGTGGTAGATTGAAAGTTAGGTCCTCTCTTAACTGCACATGTTCTGGTTCTAATGCATGGCTAGGATTCAAATTGGTATTTCTTAGTAGGAAACATGAAAAATAATGAAATTGACAGTTCAGAGATAGGGCTATTTTTTAGGCAGACCTCTGAATTCTCTGAAGATTTTTGAAGGTCAAAAAATAGACTAAACTTTTGCTGCATGACTACACTATGCATGTAGTGGGGGTAATCCTTAGAAAACATGCTCGCCTCTTGGAACTCTGATGGCTTTCGCCGTTTGTCCATATAGCTCTTTTTTGGCTTTGAGTAGTCAAGATTTCTATCCTTAATATTTCTTATTGGTTAATGGTTTCCTTCACTACTTCGGTCCCAAACGCTTTGTCTCTGGTTCGTGCCAATTGCAAAGGCGCTGGCACTTCCTTCCGTACAAGGCTTATACGGCACATACCGATGCTTGCATGATAATTGTTGTTATATGCGAACTCGATAAGTGAGGGTCTTATTTAGACTCCCTTCTCTGCAAAACACATGCCTTCAGCATATCTTCCAAGGTTTGGATAGTTCTTGATATAACCTGTTAAGAGTGGTAATACTAAACAACTTGAACCAAATGCTTTTGAAAGGCTCCCCAAAAACGCAACATAAGGCGGATCTCGATCTAAGATTATCGTCGATGGAACTCCATGTAATCTTACTATTCTTCTTGTATGTACAGCTGGGCTAGCTTCTCTGGGAAAAGTTGATCTGATAGGTAGGAAATGGGCCGACTTGGTTAATCTATCCACTATCACCCAAATAGCATCATGGGCTGGGGTCCTGGTGGGTAAACACAAAATCCATGGATATGCTATCCCACTTCCATTCGGGGATAGGCAGAGGGTTGCAATATCCTAAAGGTTTTTGGTGCTCAATCTCACCTTTGACGACCAACACTTACTAACCCAGGCAACTACGTCCTTCAATCCTCGCCACGAACATTTTCTTCAAATCTTGATACATCTTGGTACACCAGGATAAATGGTGAAGTGGCTTTTGTAGGCCTCCTCCCAATCCTCTCTGAGGTCACTATCTTGGTACACAAATCCGTCCTCAAACCTCCACAAACTATTTGGGTCCTTGCTCAAAACCCTTTAGTTTGCTGGCCTTAACCGCCTCGAGGGTCTCCCTAAACTCCTCATTTTTCACTTGTGCCATCATGACACTCTGTTTAAACCGCTAGTTCCTAGATAGACACATCTTCACACTCTTCTAACACAGACATCCCAAATTCATATCCCTAAACTCTCTATTATCTCAACTTCTTTAACCATCATGTGAGATAGGTGCAATGATTTTCGACTCAAGGCATCGCGACTACATTAGCCTTGCCTGGATAGTAACTTGAGCCAAAATCATAGTCCTTTAGAACTCCATCCACCTTCTTTGCCTCATATTTAACTCCATTTTGATCAAAGAGATGCTTAAGACTCTTATGAGGAGAAAACTTCAAACCTTACTCCATACAAGTGATGCCTCCAAATCTTCAAGGCAAACACTATGGCGGCCAACTCTAGGTCATGGGTGGGGTAGTTCACCTCATGAGGCTTGAGTTGTCTCAACGCATAGGCTAAACTTGCCTATTTTACATCAACACATAGCCTAAACCCTTACCAAAGCATCACAATACACCTCAAAAGGTACATTGGGGTCGGGTAAAACCTAAACTCAGGGTAAAGGTTAACCTTTCCTTTAACTCTTCGGAAGCTCTTCTCACAATCGGATTCCATGAAAATGAGGTGTTCTCTAGTGAGCTTGGTTAGGGAAAGGGCAATCCTGGAAAATCCTTTTATAAACCTATGGTAATAGTCTGCCTAAGCCCAGAAAAAGCTTAAATACTTCCGATTTCATGATGGTCTATGAATTCATCATGGCTTCTATGTCCTGGGTCACAGGCTACCCTCTTTTGACACTACATGTCCCAAAAACTTCACTTCCTCCAACTAGAATTCACACTTAGAAAGTTTCACATATAACTTCTTCTCCTTCAACACCTTTAAAACCATCCTTAGATGACATTCATGCTCCTCATCAGTCTTCGAATAGATGAGTATATCATCTATGAAAATGACCATGAACTTATCTAAATAGGTCTAAAGATCCTCTCATGTAGTCCATGAATACGCAGGAGCGTTGTCAATCCAAAAGACATCACGACGATTCAAAAATGTCGTCCATGCTAAAGGTAGGTATATCTACATTCTCTCACTCTAATTTGGTGGTACCTTGACCTTAAATCAATCTTAGAGAATACCACCGCTCTTTAATCAGTCTAGATCATCAATCCTAGGCAAAGGGTATTTGTTTTTCACCATCACTTTATTTAATTGCCTATAATTCTACCTCACAACCTAATACTCAATAGCTTTTTCTTAACAAACAAGGCTGGGGCTCCCAGGTGAAGTACTAGGTCTTATGAAGTTCTTTAACAACTCCTCCCAACTGGGTTTTCAATTCCTTTAATTCCAAGGGTGACATTCTATACGAGGCTATTGAGATAGGTCAATTCTGGAACCAACTCAATGGAGAACTCCACTCTTCTCTTAAAGAAGAAACTGGGTATCTCGTCAGGAAATACCTAATACTCTCTCACTACGGATATCATATGTTCTCTCAAAATCTACCTCGCTAGTAGCTAGAAGGACACATCCTTAGTTTTCTCCCCACTTCCAAAGACATCTATGGAATTCACATAAAGTTTCAAGGTCTGCTAGTTTTACTAGGGGGATGACGAAAGATGACGGTTTTTGTGTAACAATCTAACAACACATGGTCACGTAGAGCCAATCCAAGCCAATAATACTCCTATGTCTTTCAAAGTTAAACAAATCAAATCTATGATAAAAGACCTATTTTAACGTAAGATGACAATTTAAACGACAGTACAGGTATGTCAGGAGAATTATAGGGTTAGAAACAATAAGATCAAAAGGAAGCTTAGAAACTTTGATATTCAAAGACTTGAACACTAGCACGTGAATGAAAGAATGAGTTGCACTAGAGTTATATAGCACAGTTAAGGTTCTACCATTTAATGCACACTTACCTTCGATGGTCGTTGAGTCTGAGAAGATCTTCTGCATTGAGGGTAAAGACCCTTCCTTGGTGATGCGGCCTGGGGTTCCTGATTGATGACCACTTTGGCTTCTCCAGTCCTTGGCGTAGTGGGCTTCCACATGGAAGCGACTCCTTGTCCTCATGGCAAGGGAGGTTACCATGACTTTTCTCGCATTAGGGGCACACCGGGCAAGTCCGGGTTCGGGGGAGGCGGGAGGGGCTCCTTGGGGTGCCTTGTTCTTGTTTCCATTGGGCCCTCCTTGATTGTTGATGCGAGGACCGCCGATCTTCCTTGTGGGTTGTTACGGTTCGCGGCCTTGTGGTTGAACGGCGGCCTTGGGTGTTAGGAAGGGTTGGTTGTTGGGTCCTCTTTGTTGTTGTTGTTGGTGTTGTTGTTGATGTTGTTGCTTGAGACTCGTTGGTGTGGTGGGATTGTAGTGGTTCCTTGGTTGGTTCTGATGTGACGGCTTGAACCTCGGGGCTTGAGGCCCTAATCTGGGGACGCTCCCAGCGGTGCTCAACTTCTTGTGTCCCTCTTCAATGATTCGGCACTTGTTGACTAGGGTGGGAAAGTCCCTAATCTCCATGTGCGCCACGCCACATTAAGTTCGGCCCTCAAACCGACCTCGAACTTAACGCACTTCCAAATTTCATTGGGATTCCCTTGGAAAACGGAGAAAACTTGATCAATTCTTCGAACTTCGCGTGTCCTGGGACGACGGATCCACCTGGGTCAATTGCATAAACTCAATGTCCTCGTGTTCCTTACGGACTTCAGAAATACTTCTCATAGAAGTAAGTCTTCGCAGCTCCCAATTGATAGCGGTGCCGTAGCTTAGAGCAGCCTCTTCATGCGGGGCCACAAAATACGTAGAACTCCATCATGTATGCGGCAAAGGTGACCTTCTCTCCTCAGAGTAGGCGCTCTCGAGTAGATCTTTTACATGTTCTTGATCCACTCGTTGCCTTATAGGGGTTCAAGGCTCGCGGAAGGTTGGGGGATTGGCCTTGCGGAACTCCCAAAACGGGCTTGCTCACGACCTCGCAGAGGGGGACCTTGCGGCATCCCTTGGTTGATTCATGTGATCGAACATACGCTCCATCACCCTTGCCATCTCATGAACATAACTGCGGTCTCATCCTTGTTCACCCTCGTTGCGTTCGTATTTTGTTCTGCGAGTGCCATTGGTCCCTAAACACACAAGTCAACAAACATTGAGGTGATCAGGCTCAATATTCCAAGCTGGATGAGCTAGTTACCATGGCAAGGCAAGCAGAGGGCCATGTGTTTCTATCATATAGCTTATCTCTATTAGCTTAAGCTCTATACATGAAATACTACGTAACATGCCTATAAAGCATGGTTAGATCCAATCCTTAGGCTAGATAAAGTGAAACTCTAATACCATAATGTAACACCCTAATATTTAACCCAAACATGCCTAGGATGTATTAAGATTAATTATTAGTTATTACTTCCTTTTAAAATTCATTTGCAAAACTACTTAAAAATTGAGTAAATTTTTTTTTTTTGAATAGATAAAACAAGATGCGCCATCAGTGTGACATGAGCGAAACGTAAAGCGGAAGAGAAAGTAAATCATATAGTACAAAAGCAATAAAGAACACCTCAATCATAGGAATAATCATCATAATATTAGATGTCATAGTTTAGTACATATCTGGAGTATAAAAAGACATAAAGTCGTACCCATACAAGTGGGTAGAGCTTGCAGTACATGAAATATAAAATCCAGGAAAACATAAACGCTAATACATGGATAGCCCTAAAAGGAACACCAGGGCTAGAGACAGACCCACCCTCTAAAACCTACGGATGATGCTAATCCTTGGATGGGGAGATGTATCCCGCGCTGCCGAAGCTCCTCAAATGTGGCCCAACGAAGAGGGGCATGGACATACGGATCGACGGGCGATGTGGCCTCCTCGGCGAGGGCCTCCCGCTCGACGTATGCGCCTCACAAACCTCGTTGAGAGACCATGTCCTAGCTACCCCTCCTGGCGGCCAACAGAAGAAGGGGAGAATCCTCCAAATAAGGGTAAAGGAAGATCCTCAAATAGGTCTCTCCAACAACGAGGTATGAGGGGCACGTCTCGGATAGTCACGCACTCCGGAAGACGAAGGTCGGCAAGGGTCTGCTCATCACGGGGTTGCATCCTCTCAAAGATCAAATGTTCCGTAGGGAGAGGTTAAGATGAAGCGAAACTGGAATCGGGAATACAAATGGACGGCCCATGTATGCAAAATATGCACGGCACAGCAACCCTCAAAATGATAGGACTAATGGTGGTCGTAGTGCACCTCCCACATAGGCGTATCAACAAAAATCATGAACGACGACATCACGTTTGAAAACGTAACGGAAAGAAACGAGAGAGGGATGAGAATTGTAACACCCAGAAAAATTATTTAAAAATTAATTTGAGTTTTGTTAGTCGTAGTTTTAAAATATAACGTTTAACAACGATGAGGGTGGCCCAATGAACGTTTAAAAAAAAAATTTCTAGCCGGTGAATAGTAACCTTAGTATATGTCATGCATTATAATGTTATATATGTGTATGATTGCTATTGGAATGTTGTGGATTCCTGCCACGCTTAGCTTGGTATTGAGCTGATCAACTAGATAATTCTTGTTTGGTGTGACGGGATCGATGACTTCAAATCGGCAAACTGGAGGAGCGGAAATAACGCCGAAATGATGGACACCTTTCGTGAAATGGGGCGGCTATGAGAGACAACAGTCGCCAACAGGATGATGGAAAGGTTGAGATCAACATGCTAAAGGAAATAGATTCAAAACCTGGAGAAGTAGAAGAGGATGTGGAATACCGGGAAGTCAGAGTTACAAAGCAAACCCCCCACCTTTCGAGGAGCCTCAACCCAAGTAAAGCGAAGAATGGATTAAGGCCATGGAGAAAATTTTCTCTATTCCTCAGATCAGAAAGTGGCTTTTGCTACTTACATGAAGGCGAGTCAGAGTTTTGGTGGGTTGGCACTAAGGGGTTGTTCAAAGCTTCTCGCTGGAAGTCACCTGGGATATCTTTAAGGAAGCTCTACACAAGTACTTCCCACACTTTCGAATTAAAAATGCAAAGGAGTTGGAGTTCATGGCACTTAAGCAAGGGTCCATGAGTATACAGAGTCACGCAAAGTTCAAGGAGCTCTGCAAGTTTTCCATTATCTACCGCGCAATCCTGTGAAGCTTGGAAATGCATGAAGTATGAAGGAGGGTTACGGGAAGATATTGAAGTTGCAGTGGGTCTCTTAGAATTTGGGATTATGCAACCCTAGTGAATAAGTGCCGACGTGAGAGGACTCCAACAAGAAGCTAGCAATGGCCGGTCTTGGTAAGGACACTTCCAACAAAAGGTTGGCACTTGAGGACCAAAGCTTGAGGAGGCTTTACCCCAAAGAAGCAATTTAGGAGCCATCCCATATGAAGACAACGCTACCAAAGTCAATTGTGTGGCAAGATTGCCCAAATTGTGGAAAGAATCATGGGAACGGACCTTGCTTGTTTGGACAATACGTATGCTACCGTTGTAAGGGCATAAGATGTGGGAAGTGTCTGAAAGATATCCAAAGCTCCTGAGAAGCCAACTACAAAGCCACAACGACGGAGTAGATCTTTACCATAATGCTGAAGGGACGTCACCACCCAAGAATTCGACTTAAGGTAGGAACATTTAGGATTTGATTGAATTGTTTGACTTTATGTGTGAATTCTTTATTTGATTTGTGAATCTTGTCTTTTGAAATTGTTTTCAAAGGAATTTGAGGGCAAAATTCTTTTTTAAGGTGGGTGGTAATGTAACACCCAGAAAAATTATTTAAAAATTAATTTGAGTTTTGTTAGTCGTAATTTTAAAAATCTAACGGTTTAACAGACGATGAGGGTGGCCTAATGAATAGTAACCTTGGGCCCCAGCCGGCAGACGCTGAAACCCTAGATTCGGGTAGGAATCCTTGAAATTAGGAAAACATGGGAATAATGTTAGAAATAGGTGGAAATGATAATTTTATATTTAGAATTAATTTACGGGTAATATCGGGTAAATTGGGTACGGTGTTTACCCGTTCAGAGAATTTAGTGTGCGATTTTTAACACCGAAAGACACTTCCATCACTACAACTAAATAATATCTACCTAATCAAGACAAGTGGAAGGCCAAGATCTAATCTTGGAATCCAAGATCAAATCCTAAGCCATCCATCATAGCCTAGTCATCAAACTCATCATGATCTTGGATAAATATCTTGGCTTGTATTTATTACAAGCCTATCACCAAATCTCCTCCCAAAGCAAGCATCATTCTCGGCCATTCCAGGGAGAAATCAGAAGTTGGAAGTCCTCCATAGCCAAGAGCTTCACCTTGTGTTCATCTAACAAAAACCCTAGCTTAGAATCATCAAAACCCAAATCTTCCTTCACAAAAATTAATCTACACTTCCACCTCTACAATTATAACCGATTGAAATTTCAGAAACCTCATCCTTCTTGCACATCCATCATTGATAGGAGGAGGGTTTGAAGTTGTGTGGGGAGTTTTGGTTGTGAAGAAATCCCACCTTGAAGCAAGCTAAGATAGAAAACTTGAACCTTCAAGAGTAGGGTTTCTGCCTCCTTTCTTGTGAAATTTTTCAATTCTGTTTTAGCCTGCCCTAATTCTGAAAATTTTGATGATATTGATGATTAACATATTGATATTGATTTATGAATTTTTTTTGTTGTGTTTGGATGGTTTTAAAATGGGTTTTCTCTTGAGTGAAATTGGAACTAGGTTGCTGGACTGATTTCTGTTCTATAATCAGAACTTTCCATGAATTTTCTGGAAATTTTGTGGGTGGTTTCATGAGCCATGAAAATTATATTTGTAGTTAACCTCTTAGACTAAACATACGAATTTTCTTAGGCAAATTCTAAGGTTTGATGCCTCAAAAAAATTAGGAACCGAATTGTAACTCACACTGCTTCTTGAATTGTTAAGACTGAAGTAACAAACTTGCCCAAATTTTTCATCATAGCAATTAATTGAGATAGCTCCTGAAATTTTTACACAAGACTAATAACATGTTGAAATATCTCTGTCAATTTTCTTGTACCATGATTTCATCGAATTCTAGGGCTAAATATTTTGAGAACACAAGTATGGACTATGAATTTGTGGCTTTTGACCACCAGATTTGCCTATTTTATTGAAGTGGTTATACAACTCTGATTGCCCTGAAATTTTACAGGTTGTTTTAGACACATTGAAGTGTCATGTGAAATTTTCCTTAAGGTTCGAATGGTTGTTTGGTATGGTAACAAATTGTTGTGCCTGGAATATCAATTCTGGATAATGAGATGTGGAAATGGCTGAAATTCTATGATAGTATGTACATATCTTCCTATGTATGTTTGAAACATATGGGAAAACAGAAACAAGGCTTAGAAAGAATTGAGAGGGAAGGCAAAAAGAACTTCCCAGAAAAGTTATGAGTCAATAGACGTATCGGCTAGGCATAGACCTATGAGTGATCCAGAAATGGAAAAAAATGAAAGTTCAATGATCTCGAATAGGAATGAGCTCATGTCCTGGCAGTCTATGGTCCTATGTGAAATTATGAAGTGTGAATGTATCTCTATGTGAGAATAAGCCTTCCTATGTTGAGAAAATTGAGAAAATTAGAGATTAGAGTTTCTGATTGTACATATTATTACTCGATCGATTATTGTGATATTATCCTTAGTTCCCGCCTGGGTTTTCAAGATTTATCTGTATGATTTTGTATGAATATTGTATATGCATGAATTGCTTATGCTTACTGTGTAGTATATGGGAAACTACCCTCCTGGAATTTTATAATATTATCACCCCTATGTGTTTTCTTAGGTGTCCTCCAGGTTAAGCAAGGAGGATGAGATGCTGCTATGCAAAGGAGTGTAGATTCCTGTAAGCATGCACGTTCCTTTTTTTTATCCTGTACTTAGTGAAATGAGTATGTATGTAAATGTATTAGAAGGGGATATGTACTAAAGCTCATGAGGAGCTTCCTTATGTATTTTAGCTGTATGTTTAATAAACTTGATGTTTACTTGTAATATGTTTTAATAGAATTACGCTTAGTTATCTTGTACGTAATCGACTTGCTATAGATAATTAAGAGAGGTCCGCTAATTAACAAGTAACAACTTAGAGTATGATATCATAGCTTAAGAATGGGGTTGTACTTGGGAGGATGTTACAAGAATCTTGCTAAAGAATCATAGGAAATCCTTTACCCTAGTGTCATCGTTAAGGTCCCAGGAACCTTGGGTTTATTATAAAAAGGTTAATCATGCAAAGGTTCATTATTATCCAAGGTCATGTCTTTTATGATGGATCTTAATGCATGTATGCGCATAGCAGAACATGAATGCATGACAATACTTTATGCGCAAACTAATAAAACATATCATCATCATCTAGTACTCATATAGTGGCATGCATCTTCTCGTAACCAACTTTTCACTTTCATAAGCATAATGCTTCACATCTTTCTCATTTCTCAAACTTGTGACATCATGGTATGTAAAAAATAACAGACCCTGATACTAGGCTATGAGCTCATATCTTAACTAGTCGTCACTAGTTCTTGCTTATCCTCTTGATAAGCGTATCATAATCATAAAAATAATAATCCCAAACTCCAGAGTGAGGGGACCTAAGGAATCACCCCATCATGGGACTTTCTTCCTTCTCCCAAACGTCTGGGTTAAGAGCTAGTGACTTTGTTCACTTCAAGGCTGATGTTGATGCCCTCATGGTTTTACCTTCTCTTCACGTAGCAAGAGAAGTACGTCTTGGCTGCGAAACGCATTCAGTCTGGTTAAGCAATGACATTGTAAGCTTGGTATGGCTCCACGACCATCCCCCACGGGTTTTCTTTCTCACCCTAGTAGGAGAAATGCGTTGGCATGTCATATATGAATCATTCTTTTCAAAACTTTTCTCAAGTCCCTCAAATTTGACGAAAATTCGGCAACATAACATCATCACTCCGAATTTCCTTAAATTTGAGTCATGCCACATAACTCAAATCACACATGTTTTCTCATGACATTTCTCAATCAAATTAATCTTTAAACACAGGAGCATACCCTCCTAACTCATTCATATTTCGCATTCTCATGCATCTCAAGCATAGCATGCCACATCATCACAACAACATGTCACATTTACACATATAGTCTCATGTTCATGGCATTAACATATTCATCATCACAAGTATCCACTCGTCTCATCTTCACATCACACCTTCTATCTCATGATGTCTTATGCTTTGGCCCTTACGGGTCTTAACTTACGTTCTAATGATTCTAACATTCATTATGGATCTTTCTCACCTAAGGGATCATTACCTATAATTTCCTCTAGTGTTTATGCTTACTAACATACCAACAACACCTCATCATTTTGGGCAGAATTTTATCATGTGATTACGGGGTCCTAAATCTCTTTGACCCTTTCTAAGTTCTGTCTTTGCCTAAGGCTCTATAATCAACTCCTAAATCAATTATGAGGGATTCCTACATATATCCACTAATTATAAACCATTTTTCTTAAGTCCAATTATGTTGGAACAGAATTTACAATTTGTGCATCTAAGTGTTCTAGAATTTACATCTTAAGTCCTTTTTGTTACTTGTTCTTTCGTAACTTCCCTAAATCATTCCTTGCTTCACTCAAACATAATTTTACACATTTTAACACCATAAAACAGAATTTATGCAGTGGCCAAGTGCACAAGGCAAAGGGAAAATATAAGCATCAAATAATCACATAATCTCATGATTTAAATGCATATAAGTTGCTAGTTTCTCTTGGAATCATTTTAGTAACTCAAAACTCTTTTACAAACTAATTTATCTCATTGAAATCACATAAATGTGTGCTAGGTCAGTAGCTAAATTATTTAGCTCAAGAAATAGATTTAAAACATAAAGCTTTGTTCATAATGTTCTCTAAATGCACCTAAGCTTAGAAAAATTAAGATTTAGACTATGGGCACTCATGATTAGATGAACTCATCTCAAGTCCATCATCATCATCACAAGGCCGAAATGGCTTCTTGAAATGCCTCCTTTCTAAAACTTTATGTATGATACTTGGGCAAGTCTGAGCTCTAGGAGGTTTAAGTGATGGCATAAACTTAAACATGATATGCACTTATTTTATTCTTCATTAGAAAATAAAGTGAGAGCATAAAATAAATATGAGATTCAATCTCATTATTATCTTTAAAGATTAAGTGATGACTTGAAATATAAACATGATAATGCAAGTCCATTTATTTATTCTTGAGAGTTTAGTGATGGCATCAAAATAAATATGCTATGCAAGGCATAAACATAAACATGTATGCAACTCATTTTATCTTAGCTAGAGCTCTTACAAGACTTTGGAGGAACATTATAACCTTAACCCAATATGCATCTTAACAACATAAAGTGAGCTTTAGAGTTCTTGGCACAAGTCTTCAAAGAAGTCTTTGGTTTTGAACTTCATCATCAAGCTCAAGAAAATGGACACAAACTCAACACTTTGTCTAAACAAACATCAGAGAACTAAGTCATATTCTTTATTTTATCCTGGGCTTTATTCTAAGTAAAACTCTAAACAAACAAACTTTAAGGTTGGCAAGGGTAAGCTTAGAGCTCTTTGAAAACATAGGATTAATTTTCTTAACAAAACTTTGTGATCTACTTAACATTTTTAACAAACTTTGTTCAAAAAAAAAGAAAATTGAAACCTTGAAGAGATAAGGAAAAGAAACCGAAAACCTTGAAAGGAAAAAGGAAAAGAAACCAAAAACTTAAGCAAAGAGAAAGGAAAAAAACCAAGAGCATGTATGGTCCAAGACCAAGTTTTTCAAGCTTTAGAGTTTCTCACATGGCAACAACAAGCCATTATCTTGAAACCTCATCATCAAGCCAAAGTTTTTCTCTTGGAAAGGCTCCAAGGCCGAAAAGGAAAGGAATAAGAAAAAGAGCTTTGAACAAGAGAAAACTAGAACTTTCTTGAAGAAAACAAGTAAAAACTTTGAAACAAAACCCCTACCTAAGGAAGTCTTTGAAAAGAATGAAAAAGCTTGATCCTTGAAGAAATGAGAAGACAAAATCTTCTCTTGAAGGTGGGTATGGGATTCGGCCAAGGGGAGAAGTCAAGGAAAATGAATTTTCCTTCAGTTTATAAGCTTGGAAATGGAAAGTTTGAATGTTTAAGATGGTTTGAGGTAAGGGAGTGATGGTTTAAGGTTGTTTGTGGTGGTGGAAGGATTCTTTTAGGGAGGAAGAAGATGAGCAATGTAACGCCCTAATTTTTCCTGTAATTTTTACTATCATTAGGAATTACCAATTCCGTAGGTAAATATTATATAAAATTTGAGACCAAACAATCCTTAATAAAGGAATATAACGTTAGAAGAGAATTAGGAGCAATTAATACAAGTATTAAAACCCCAAATTTACTGTACGTGTAAAATGACCAAAACGCCCTTATGGTTTTTAACTTGAATTGCATGGACAGACCAGAACCTCACTAAAATGTGTTAAAAGGTGTTTTTAAGCCATGATTAACCATTGGTTAAGCTCGGTGGTCTCGGGCAATTTTTAGTAAAATGACCGTTTTGCCCCTCTCTTTGAGTTTTACAAATTTTGAGATTTTTGATTTGTAACGAAACCTAAGCAATATTAGGCTCAAATTAAAGCTTATTAAATTCTAATTACTAATCTAGAGTCAAAATTATTTATTTAGATTGATTAGAACCTAAAATTGCTTAAAACACCCAAATTGCTTAGTAATTCACTTAAACCCTTAACCGTAAATTCTCTAAATTGCATGAATACCTTGCCTACACCTAAAAAATACATGGAACACACAAAATCCTCTTCCACAAGGCTGTAATGCACGAAATTATTGAGTAATAAGTCAGAAAATTATTACACAAAAATCCAAAGAATGAAAACAAAGAATCATGAAAACATGGAAACATGATTCCATGTTTTAAGCCACCAAACAAAATGATTTTTCTTCCTTTTTTTCTCTAATTTTTGGTCAGATTTCTTTCCTTCCTTTGTCCATTTATGAGCTGCAAAATCTCTATAAATAGGCATGCTTGAAGATAGTTTAGATGCTTAGTTCATAACTTACACAAATTCTAGTTTTAGGAGCACCAAAAGCTCTCATTTCCTCCTCCTCTTGGCTGAATTCTTTCTTCAAGTTTTCAAGAATATTTTCTTTCATTTCACTCAAGGAAACCAAGTTCTCTTCCTTTCCTTCAAATCAGATTAGGTAGGGAGTTGTTTTTAAGTTTATTTCTATGCTTTGCTAAGTGTTGTTCTTGGTTCAAAATGATGATTTCATGGATTTTCTCTAGTTTTTCCATTTGGTTTTCTTCTTCCTTTTCTTTGAACAATTCAGCCATATGGCCTAGGTGGGACTAAGATGATGGCTTGATGATGAGGACCTTGAGGGTGGGTTGTGAATCCATCACAAGTTAGGCCTCTAAAGCTTGAAAGTTCCACTTGATGCAAAACTTTAAAGAATAATATTTTTATGATGTTTTTATGATCTTGAGTTTAGAACTTGAAAGATGTATTTTTCACTTTGTCTTGCTAAGATATATTGGGTTGAATTTATATTTCTCTAAAGTCTTGGAGGAGCTCTAGTAAAGAAATAAAATGAACTTGCATCCATGTTTAAGTTTATGCCTTGCATAACCATGTTTACTTTCTATGTCATCACTAAATTCTCAAGAATGAATAAATGAACTTGCATATTCATGTTTAAATTTCCAAGCTTGCATTTCATGTTTAAATTTCAAGTTGTCACTTAATCTCTAAAGATAATAAAGAAGTTGCATCTCATGTTTATTTTATGCTCTCACTTTATTTTATAATGGCTAAAAGAGTCAATGCATGACATGTTTATTTTATGTCATCACCTAAAAATCCTAGAGCTCAAAGACTTGCTTATGAATCATAAGCAAAGAAATGAGATAATTGGAGTTAAAGAATTTATTCTTTAAGAAGTCTTGAGAATTGGAGCTTAAAAAAAATGTAATTCTCATCCCCTCACCGTCCTATGCGGACTACGGGCTCAGGTTGCTTAAGATTCTCTTCTCCCTCTCCTTGTTCCTATGCGGATTACCGCGCTAGTTTCTTGCATCATGTTTATATTACAAGTTCTTGCATCATGTTTAATTTTCAAGTTATCACCTTAAATCTTAAAGATAAAGAAATGGAATTGCATATCATGTTTATAATTCCAAGCTATCACCTTATAAAGATAAGATTAAAATAAGGTTGCATAGCATGGTAATAATTCAAAGATGTCACCTAAATCTCTAAAGCTCAAGACTTGCTCCTTTTATCTTAAGTGAAATATTTAATTATGAACATTCTTTCAAGTTATAAATCGGTCCCATGGTTAAGTTAGGCCTAAAGTCCTATGACTTCTTTCAAGTTTAACAAAAAGAATTAGTTCTAAAAGAGTTTTAAAACTTTGTAAGAATTTTATGGGAAGCTAGTAATTTATGTGTACTTAAAATATGATTTGATGCTTATTAAGAATTTGGTGTCATTGATTGATTCCCTGGTTTATATGTTATAGTTGTTGTTGCAAACAATGAAAACTTATGCATGAAATAAAGACATATTCTTCCTGGAAGAAAGTGTATTCCTGTAAGAGTGCAATTTGGAAAGATTCTGGCTAAGGAAAGATTTGGTATTTAAGCGTGTCCATTGTGACCCACCTCTCTTTCCTGGGAATCTCCAGATGCATGATTACAGTTGGTATATATTATTTCGGCATAAGACTATAAATGAGAAAATGTTATGATGATTATGAATGAAGAATTGTATTATGATATAACATGCAAAGACTTAAAGGTGACTCAAAATATATGAGAAAATGATCCTTTGGACCCATCAAACTATAGGCGGTGAAAAGGTGATTCTTGCCCCTAGTCTGTTCTCTCAAAAGGGTAGAGGGAATTTTTACTTATCAAAAGGGATAAGTATGTGCTGGTGACGACTAGCAAGGTATGAGCTCATAACCTAGATTACTCCCAAAAGGGTGAAGTATAGGGTGGCCCAGGAAAATGATGATGAAAGTAACTTTAAGTCACCTAAGAAACTAAGTAAATGCATTATGTGAATATGATGTTCTGCTATGCATAGTATTTATGAGATGATGATGAGAAATATGATATTCTGCTATGCATAGTATTATGAAATGATGATGAGGAATATGATGTGATTTTATGCATAACTATGTTATTATATATGAAAGGAAAAGTTCATTATAAACATGACATGCTAAGTTTATGATGCATTATAAGACGCATGATTAAAACGACGAACCTCGGTAAAGTATATTTTCGAACTTAATAAATCAATCTTAGCATGCTCACTATTTCATAATAACCCGAGGTTCCTGGGGACGATGATGATGACACAATGCATCATGAGGTGAGTACCCTACTGAGATTCTTTTTATAAGTTTCTCACTCCCTCTATTTTTCTTTCCATCTCGTCTTCAAAAAGGAAGGAAGCGTTCGTGAATCACATTGAGGCTTCAGGGTAGTGAACTTGAATCCTGCTAGTTTCACTCGTATATTTCAGATATCTATCCCTATCCCTGGAGTGTTATTACTAGGTGCCATTAATGGATGTCCTTCCATCCATATATTATTTATGTTTTATTAGATTGCCTACACTTAGTCTTATTCTGTTGGTAGGCAAAATATCTATATGATATGTAATTATGGATGCTGTATGATGGAGCCAATATATTATGATGTGATGTTTGTAAATTCCTATGTGTCTTTTAAATTTTGCTAAATCATTCACGTTAAGCGCGCTCACGTTTTCAATTATGTTTAAAAAAAAAAATGGCTCGTAATTTCACTAAGTATTTTCAAAGCATGATTAAGGAACTGAAGCAAAGAGTAAAGTCTAGTAATTAATCAGATCCTCCTAGGTGTATTGGGTTAATTATTAGGGTGTTACATTTTGGTATCAGAGAGTTCTCTCACGAGCCTGAGGATTGGCTGACTATGCTTCTAAAGCATAATACGTTAGTAATGTCATGTGTAGATGTTTATCATTAGGATGAGCTTGAGGATTAGAAATACATGACTCCTATGTTGAAAGTGCCATGGTAACTTGCTCACTTTGCATGGAATATTGGGCTTGATCACCTCAGTGTTGCCTGTTTTGTGTGTATAGGGACCAATGGCACGACGACAACGCTAGGAGCGCGGCACAGAATAACCAAGATAATGAGACCGCTGAAGCACTTCGCGACGTAGCAAGGACCATGAGAATGATGATGGAACGGATGGATCAGAATCGTCAAGCTAATATAAATCAAGGACATGAAATTCCCGAACATGCTCGTTTGGGGAATTCGTAAGGCGAATCCACCTGTTTTCAAGGGACCCTGAATCCTAATGTAGCAGATGAATGGATTCGGAATATTGAGAAGGTCTTTGCTGTTGTTCCATGTTCAAAGAGCAGAAGGTCACTTTTGCCACCCACATGCTTGAGGGTGATGCCCTTCTGGTGGGCTGGTGTTCGAAGACTCCTGGAGGCAACCGAAGTGGACATTGATTGGGAATTATTCAAGGTCCATTTTTACGAGAAGTACTTTCCGAGTCGGTTAGAAATGCTAAGGACATTGAATTCATGCAACTTGTCCAGGGGAATATGAATGTGGCTCAGTATCCTGCAGATTTGAGGAACTCATTAAGTTCTCAAGGATGTACCAAGGTAACCCTGATGAGTATTGGAAATGCATTAAATACGAGTCAGGGTTAAAGGCAGACTTAATGTGAGGTTGCGCACTTGGAAATTAGGGATTTCTCTACCTTAGTCAACAAATGCCGCATCATTGAAGAAGGGCAGAAGCTGGGTACTTCAAAGTCTGAGAATATCATTAAAAGCTGACACCTCAAGGTCAACAGTTCAAGAGGCAAAATCGACCTCCATTTCCACATCAATCAAGATCACAAGTGCCACAAAGGAACTTTCATCAAGGAAGACCAAACAACAACAACAACCGCTATAATAATCCCAGCAACAATCGCAACAACAACAATAATAACAATAAAGGGAAAGCACCACAAAGAGGTCCAGCAGCACCTCCACGACCCGTCCATCCATGGAATGTCCCAAGTGCGGCAAGAATCATGGGAGCATGCCATGTCGAGCCGGAACAAACGTGTGCTACCTGTGAAAACCAGGTCATTACTCAGGAGAATGCACAGAAAGGAACCCGCCAACCCCCAATCCCAAGCCAGAATACCAAGGAAGGGTATTCACCGTTAATGCTGAAGAAACGACAAAGTCACGAAATCTCGTGGAAGGTAAGTGTAATATGTATGGTAGAAACTTAATTGTACTATATGATTCTGGCTTCCA
Source organism: Dalbergia oliveri (assembly GCA_030441495.1). Lineage (NCBI taxonomy): Eukaryota > Viridiplantae > Streptophyta > Magnoliopsida > Fabales > Fabaceae > Dalbergia > Dalbergia oliveri. The sequence goes on from JAMLFY010000232.1 coordinate 42,213, forward strand.
TTCTTTTATCTCCCACTCGTGTGTTAAAACCCTTAACTTGCATATAACTTCTTCCTTTTGACCTTATTGTTTCTACCCTCCTGGAAAACCCGTTAGGACTTGTAAATGTTGTTTAGATTGCCATTTTGTTATTGAGAATAGATCATTTGTTTTAGATCTCATTTGCTTACCCATGCAAGGTTTAGATGTGATTCTTGGCATGGATTGGCTTGAAGCCAACCGTGTCCTGTTAAGCCTATGAGAAAACCATTACTTTTCTTCCTGTTCCCATTAGACCTAAGAAACCCATAAGTCTTTACATAACGTAGAAATGGACTGTGGTAAGGGTGAGAGTAAAGGTTATATTTTCTTAGCTGCTAGTGATGTAGACTTTGAGCAAAGTATCGATGAGATACCGATAGTAAGAAATTATCCCGAAGTATTTCCAGATGAGATACAGAGTTTCCCCCAAGAGAGATAGAGTTTTCCATAGAATTGCTTCGGTAGGTCCCATATCCATAGCCCCATCAGGATGTCCCCATTAGAGTTGACCGAGTTGAAAGCTCAATTGGAGGATTTATTGGAGAAAAAGTTTGTTAGACCTAGTGCGTCACCTTGGGGAGCCCCTGTGTTGTTTGTGAAGAAAAAGGATGGGAGTATGAGGATGTGTGTTGACTATAGGCAATTGAATAAAGTGACAGTGAAGAACAAATACCCTTTGCCTAGGATAGATGACTTGATGGACAAGCTTAAAGGGGCAACGTGTTTTCTAAGATTGATTTGAGGTCAGGTTACCACCAGATTAGGGTGAGAGATGAAGATATACCAAAAACGGCCTTTCGTCCCGATACGGCCATTTTGAGTTTGCAGTAATGTCCTTTGGATTAACCAATGCTCCGGCAATTTTTATGGATTACATGAATAGGATCTTTAGACCTTATTTAGATCAGTTTGTGGTTGTCTTTATAGATGACATTCTCATCTACTCTAAGACCCACGAGGAGCATGAACGCCACCTAACTATAGTCCTGGAAATCCTGAAGGAAAAGAAACTATATGCCAAGCTTTCTAAGTGTGAATTCTGGTTGGATGAGGTGAAATTTTTAGGGCATGTAGTATCTAAGAAAGGAATTGCTGTAGATCCTAGTAAGGTGGAAACGGTTGTAAACTGGGAAAGACCAACCACGGTAACTGAAGTAAGGAGCTTCTTAGGTTTAGCTGGTTATTACCGTCGGTTTATCAAGGGATTTTCCAGATTTCCCTTCCTCTGACTAAGCTAACTAGGAAAAACACCTCTTTTTCATGGACCCAGGAGTGTGAAAAGAGCTTTCAAGAGCTGAAACACAAGCTAACCTCAACCCCTATTTTAGTGTTACCCGACCCCAATGTGCCTTTCGAAGTGTCCTGTGATGCTTCGAGGAAGGGTTTGGGTTGTGTACTGATGCAAGATAGGCAAGTGGTGGCCTATGCATCGAGGCAACTCAAGCCACATGAGGCAAATTACCCCATGACCTTGAGTTAGCCGCTCGTGTTTGCTCTAAAGATTTGGAGACACCATTTATACGGAGTGAGGTTTGAGGTGTTTTCTGATCACAAGAGTTTGAAATATCTCTTTGATCAAAAAGAGCTAAACATGAGGCAAAGAAGGTGGATGGAGTTTTTAAAAGATTATGATTTTGGGTTAAACTATCATCCAGGTAAAGCTAATGTTGTAGCTGATGCCCTAAGTAGGAAATCCTTACAAGTGTCCCGTTTGATGGTGAAAGAGATTGAGTTAATTGAGCAATTTAGAGACCTCAACCTAGGAATGACCTTGACCACTAAGGGCATAAGAGCTTGTCACCTTAGTGTGACAAGTGAATTCAAGGAAAGAATTGCTCAAGCCCAAAGGAAAGATACGAATTTCAAGAGACCTTAGAGGCGGTAAGAGCTGATAAGTTGAAAGGTTTTACCCAAGGGAATGATAGTTTATGGAGGTTTGAAGGTCGTATATGTGTACCTGCTAGTGGTGACCTCCGAAAGGATATTTTGGAGGAAGCCCATAAGAGTCATTTCACCCTCCATCCTGGTGCCACCAAGATGTATCAAGATTTGAGGAAGATGTTCTGGTGGCCTGGATTGAAAAAGGATGTGTGCACATGGGTGAATAAATGCTTGGTATGTCAAAAGGTGAAGATTGAGCACCAAAGACCCTCTGGAATGTTGCAACCCCTATCAATCCCCGAGTGGAAGTGGGATAGTATCTCCATGGATTTTGTAACTGGACTCCAGGACCCAAGCGAATCATGACGCCATTTGGGTAATAGTGGATCGGTTGACTAAGTCAGCCCACTTTTACCTATTAAGGTGACTTATTCCTTGGATAGGTTAGCACAATTATATATTCAGGAGATAGTAAGGTTACACAGAGTCCGTCGATAATCTCGGATCGAGATCGCGATTCACGTCACGGTTTTGGGGAGCCTTTCAGAAGGCGTTTGGTTCAAGGCTGTGTTTGAGCACGGCTTATCACCCCAACGGACGGTCAATCTGAAAGAACTATCCAAACTTTGGAGGACATGTTGAGGGCTTGTGTTTTAGATCAAAGAGAGAGTTGGGATAAGTACCTCCATTGATTGAATTTGCATATAACAACAGTTATCATGCAAGTATCGGTATGGCACCATACGAGGCCCTCTATGGACGGAAGTGTCAATCACCTCTATGTTGGTATGAGCCCGAGAGCAAAGTCTACTTGACCGGATATTGTGAGGAAACGACGGAACAAATCAAGAAGATTAGGGATAAGATTCTCACTCAAAGTCGCAGAAAAACTATGCGGACAAGCGGCGAAAACCGCTAGATTTTCAAGAAGGGGACCATGTGTTCCTAAGAATCACCCCCACCACAGGCATAGGCCGAGCAATGAAAGTAAAGAAATTGAGCCCCAGATTTCTTGGTCCATTTGAAATCCTTAGCAAAATAGGATCTCTAGCCTACCGTATAGCCCTACCCAGGAGTCTATCCAACCTTCATGATGTTTTCCATGTCTCCAGTTAAGGAAATATCATTCTGACCCAAGTCATGTACTAGAGCCAGAACATGTACAATTAAGAGATGACCTAACGTTTAACTTACCACCCACGAGAATCGTTGACCGAGGAGTTAAGCGTTAAGGAACAAGGTTGTACCCCTAGTCAAAGTAGCATGGGGACAAGATGAAACGAAGAAGTTACATGGGAGCTGGAATCAGATATGCAAGCACAATCCAGAGCTATTCTCAGTAACGATTTCGAGGCGAAATTCTTTTTAAGGAGGGGAGTAATGTAACGCCCCAATTTTTCTGTAATTTTTACTATCATTAGGAATTACCGAATTCCGTAGGTAAATATTATATAAAATTTGAGACCAAACAATCCTTAATAAAGGAATATAACGTTAGAAGAGAAGTTAGGAGCAATTCGTGCAAGTATTGCAAACCCTAATTTTCTGTACGTGTAAAATGACCAAAACGCCTTATGTTTTTTATTTAATTTGCGTGCTAGCCAAACCTCACTAAAATGTGTTAAAAGGTGTTTTTAAGCCATGATTAACCATTGGTTAAGCTCGGGTGGTCTGGGCAATTTTTAAGTAAAATGACCGTTTTGCCCCTGTCTTTGTAAGTTTTACAAATTTTGAGATTTTTGATTGTTAACGAAACCTAAGCAATATTAGGCTCAAATTAAAGCTTATTAAATTCTAATTACTAATCTAGAGTCAAAATTATTTATTTAGATTGATTAGAACCTAAAATTGCTTAAAACACCCAAATTGCTTAGTAATTCACTTAAACCCTTAACCGTAAATTCTCTAAATTGCATGAATACCTTGCCTACACCTAAAAAATACATGGAACACACAAAATCCTCTTCCACAAGGCTGTAATGCACGAAATTATTGAGTAATAAGTCAGAAAATTATTACACAAAAATCCAAAGAATGAAAACAAAGAATCATGAAAACATGGAAACATGATTCCATGTTTTAAGCCACCAAACAAAATGATTTTTCTTCCTTATTTTTTTCTCTAATTTTTGGTCAGATTTCTTTCCTTCCTTTGTCCATTTATGAGCTGCAAAATCTCTATAAATAGGCATGCTTGAAGATAGTTTAGATGCTTAGTTCATAACTTACACAAATTCTAGTTTTAGGAGCACCAAAAGCTCTCATTTCCTCCTCCTCTTGGCTGAATTCTTTCTTCAAGTTTTCAAGAATATTTTCTTTCATTTCACTCAAGGAAACCAAGTTCTCTTCCTTTCCTTCAAATCAGATTAGGTAGGGAGTTGTTTTTAAGTTTATTTCTATGCTTTGCTAAGTGTTGTTCTTGGTTCAAAATGATGATTTCATGGATTTTCTCTAGTTTTTCCATTTGGTTTTCTTCTTCCTTTTCTTTGAACAATTCAGCCATATGGCCTAGGTGGGACTAAGATGATGGCTTGATGATGAGGACCTTGAGGGTGGGTTGTGAATCCATCACAAGTTAGGCCTCTAAAGCTTGAAAGTTCCACTTGATGCAAAACTTTAAAGAATAATATTTTTATGATGTTTTTATGATCTTGAGTTTAGAACTTGAAAGATGTATTTTTCACTTTGTCTTGCTAAGATATATTGGGTTGAATTTATATTTCTCTAAAGTCTTGGAGGAGCTCTAGTAAAGAAATAAAATGAACTTGCATCCATGTTTAAGTTTATGCCTTGCATAACCATGTTTACTTTCTATGTCATCACTAAATTCTCAAGAATGAATAAATGAACTTGCATATTCATGTTTAAATTTCCAAGCTTGCATTTCATGTTTAAATTTCAAGTTGTCACTTAATCTCTAAAGATAATAAAGAAGTTGCATCTCATGTTTATTTTATGCTCTCACTTTATTTTATAATGGCTAAAAGAGTCAATGCATGGCATGTTTATTTTATGTCATCACCTAAAAATCCTAGAGCTCAAAGACTTGCTTATGAATCATAAGCAAAGAAATGAGATAATTGGAGTTAAAGAATTTATTCTTTAAGAAGTCTTGAGAATTGGAGCTTAAAAAAAATGTAATTCTCATCCCCTCACGGTCCTATGCGACTACCGCTCAGGTTGCTTAAGATTCTTCTCCTCTCCTTGGTCCTATGCGGTTCCGCGCTCCAAGTTTCTTGCATCATGTTTATATTACAAGTTCTTGCATCATGTTTAATTTTTAAGTTATCACCTTAAATCTTAAAGATAAAGAGAATTGCATATCATGTTTATAATTCCAAGCTATCACCTTATAAAGATAAGATTAAAATAAGGTTGCATAGCATGGTAATAATTCAAAGATGTCACCTAAATCTCTAAAGCTCAAGACTTGCTCCTTTTATCTTAAGTGAAATATTTAATTATGAACATTCTTTCAAGTTATAAATCGGTCCCATGGTTAAGTTAGGCCTAAAGTCCTATGACTTCTTTCAAGTTTAACAAAAAGAATTAGTTCTAAAAGAGTTTTAAAACTTTGTAAGAATTTTATGGGAAGCTAGTAATTTATGTGTACTTAAAATGTGATTTGATGCTTATTAAGAATTTGGTGTCATTGATTGATTCCCTGGTTTATATGTTATAGTTGTTGTTGCAAACAATGAAAACTTATGCATGAAATAAAGACATATTCTATTCCTGGAAGAAAGTGTATTCCTGTAAGAGTGCAATTTGGAAAGATTCTGGCTAAGGAAAGATTTGGTATTTAAGCGTGTCCATTGTGACCCACCTCTCTTTCCTGGGAATCTCCAGATGCATGATTACAGTTGGTATATATTATTTCGGCATAAGACTATAAATGAGAAAATGTTATGATGATTATGAATGAAGAATTGTATTATGATATAACATGCAAAGACTTAAAGGTGACTCAAAATATATGAGAAAATGATCCTTTGGACCAATCAAACTATAGGCGGTGAAAAGGTGATTCTTGCCCCCTAGTCTGTTCTCTCAAAAGGGTAGAGAGAATTTTTACTTATCAAAAGGGATAAGTATGTGCTGGTGACGACTAGCAAGGTATGAGCTCATAACCTAGATTACTCCCAAAAGGGTGAAGTATAGGGTGGCCCAGGAAAATGATGATGAAAGTAACTTTAAGTCACCTAAGAAACTAAGTAAATGCATTATGTGAATATGATGTTCTGCTATGCATAGTATTTATGAGATGATGATGAGAAATATGATATTCTGCTATGCATAGTATTATGAAATGATGATGAGGAATATGATGTGATTTTATGCATAACTATGTTATTATATATGAAAGGAAAAGTTCATTATAAACATGACATGCTAAGTTTATGATGCATTATAAGACGCATGATTAAAGGGACGAACCTCGGTAAAGTATATTTTCGAACTTAATAAATCAATCTTAGCATGCTCACTATTTCATAATAACCCGAGGTTCCTGGGGACGATGATGATGACACAATGCATCATGAGGTGAGTACCCTACTGAGATTCTTTTTATAAGTTTCTCACTCCCTCTATTTTTCTTTCCATCTCGTCTTCAGAAACGGAAGGAAGCGTTCGTGAATCACATTGAGGCTCAGGGTACTGAACTTGAATCTTGCTAGTTTCACTCGTATATTTCAGATATCTATCCCTATCCCTGGAGTGTTATTACTAGGTGCCATTAATGGATGTCCTTCCATCCATATATTATTTATGTTTTATTAGATTGCCTACACTTAGTCTTATTCTGTTGGTAGGCAAAATATCTATATGATATGTAATTATGGATGCTGTATGATGGAGCCAATATATTATGATGTGATGTTTGTAAATTCCTATGTGTCTTTTAAATTTTGCTAAATCATTCACGTTAAGCGCGCTCACGTTTTCAATTATGTTTAAAAAAAAAAATGGCTCGTAATTTCACTAAGTATTTTCAAAGCATGATTAAGGAACTGAAGCAAAGAGTAAAGTCTAGTAATTAATCAGAACCTGCCTAGGTGTATTGGGTTAATTATTAGGGTGTTACAAGCAAGATGAAGAGAAATTGAGAAAAAATGAGAAAAAGAGCAAGAAAGCTAAACTTAGCAAATGATCTAAAGTGTAACAAGGTTCTTCAAGGCTTGGCATTTATAGAAATTTTGCAACATGGAGGCTGCACAAGGGAAGGAAGGTCGACGACCTTGAGGGCAAGGGAGAGAGAAATATCTCTTGATTGGCATGGGCTTAGGCATGGGCAAAGCATGGTTGAAAGCATGGCTAGGTATGGCTCAAAGTATGACTTGAGGTATGGTCTTTGAGTGAAGCAAAAATCACCATGTGACACTTTTCTTGGGTGAGAATTCGGCCAGATTTATAGCCCAAGGAAAGAGAAATTGTTCGTGTAATTGTGGTTTAATGATGTGTTTATGTGTTTCTTTGATTAAGGTTTTGGTTAGGAGTTTGTAAGAAAGTGTTTAGGTGAGGTGATGGCTAATTAAGGTTGTCAAGACTTGATTAGGAGAGTGATCTTGCTAGATTAATAATTTAAAATCATTCTTTTAGTCAAATGAGGTATGGGCACAATTCCTTAATTTAAGGAATTGGAGAGAAAATACTATTCAAGATTCCATGA
>JAMLFY010000233.1:0-49738 GCA_030441495.1 Dalbergia oliveri
GATCCTCGAATGGGTCAACTCAATGTTTGAAGGGGATCACATCGTTGTGTTCGATATCCAAGGTGAAATCTCGTTTTCGAACTTTCAGTGAAATGACCAAAATACCCCTGCATTCTACATCTGTAAAAGGTGCCGTTCTGAGCCCTTGAACTTTTCCAGGAAGTTTGGAATGATGTTTATGAGCGATTTGATGCCTGTAGTTTGCTCTGAAGGTCCCTGCAGTTTTAGTGCAAAATTACCATTTTACCCCTAGAACAGGTAACATGAGTTAATGTAGATATTAGCAAACCTAAGCAATATTAGGCTTTAATCGAAGATTAATTTATTTCAATTAATCCAGAGTCAAAATAATTTATTAAGGTTAATTAGAACCTAAAATTGCTTAGATAAACTCTGTAATTATTCTTTAATTCAAGATTCCTAGTCATGGAATCTCTAGAGTATTTTCTCTCCAATTCCTTAAATTAAGAAATTTGTGTCATACCTCATTTGACTAAGAAAATGAATTTAAATTATTAATCTAGCAAGATTACCCTCCCTAATCAAGTCTTGACAACCTTAATTAGCCAATTACTTCACCTAACACTTTTCTTACAACTCCTAACCAAAACCTTAATCAAGAAACACCTAAACACATAATGTAACCCATAATTAGATGAACTAATTTCTCTCTCTTGGCCTTAAGTGGCCGGCCACTCCTCCCCCATTTTCCCATCACATTCTGACTATTCATACTCCAAAGGCCATGCCTACACCATGCCTTAAGCCATGCCTCACCATGCCTTCAACCATACCTACAACCATACCTTTGTAAGAGATATTTCCTCCCTCCTCCTCTCCAAAGTGGCGCGGTTCCCCTCCCCCTTGGAAGCCTCAATGTTGAAAATTTCTATAAATACCAAGCCTTGATGAACCTTGTCATACTTTGGTTCATTTGTTAAGTTTACACTTCTTGCAAAAATTCTCTATTTCCTCTCAAGTTCCCTTACATTGGCCGAATTCTTCCTCCAAGTTTCAAGAGGATTTCCTTCTCATTTCATCAAGAAAACAAAGCTTACTTTCATCTCTCCAAAGACTTCCTTAGGTAGGGTTTTGATTTTAATGTTTTTGCTTGTGTTCTTCAAGAAAAGTTCTAGCTTTCTCTTAGTTTTAAACTCTTTTCCTCTTCCTTTTTCTTTTTCGGCCAAGAGGCCTTTTTATAAAAGAACATGAGCTTGATGATGAGGTTTCAAGATATAATGACTTGTTGTTGTCATGTGAGAAACCTCTAAAGCTGAAACAACTTGGTCTTGGACCATATATGCTTGTGTTTCTTTCTTTTCTGTCTATATTTTTTGGTTCCTTTTTCCTTTTCTCTTGAATGGTTTGGTTTTTTTCCTTTTTCCATTAAAGATTTTGGTTTCTTCTTCCTTGGTTTGAACAAGTTTTGCTAAAAAATGTTGAGTAAATCACAAAATTTTGTTAAAGAAAATTAATCCAATGTTTTCCAAGAGCTCTAAGCTTACCCTTGCCAACCTTAAAGTTGGTCCCTTTAGAGTTTACTCTAGATTTAAGCCCATGAGCAATAAAATAAAGAATATGAGTATTTTTATTTATGAAGTTTTGTTGAGTGTTGGTATTTTCGTCTTAAGTCCACACTCATGAGCTTAATGATGAAGTTCAAACCAAAGTCTTCTTTGAAGATTTGGTGCTAAGAACTCTAAAGCTTATCCCCATTTGTTCAAGATACATGTTGGGTTAGGCTAGTAATGTCCCTCTAAAAGTCTTGTAAGAGCTCATAAAGATAAAAACAAGTTGCATTCATGTTTAAGTTTATGTCTTGCATAGCACATTTATTTTAATGCCATCACTAAACTCTCAAGAACAACTAAGTGAACTTGCATTGTCATGTTTATTTTCCCCAAGCTTGTGTAACACCCTAATATTTAACCCTAACACGTGGAGGACATATTAAGATTAACTATTAGTTATTACTTCCTTTTGAACATCATTGTAAAATGACTTAGCAAAAATACAGAAATTTTTTTTTTTGAAGTACATGTGCGTAAAACAAAATGCGAGCCTTCGTGTATGACATAAACGAAACGTAAAGCGGAAGAGCGAATAGATCATACTAGACAAAGGCAATAAAGAACACCTCAATCATGGAAACATTCTTCATAACATTGATTAATATAGTTTAGTACATAACTGCGAAAAATATAAAGGAAATGCGTAGAAGTCTTATCCATATACATGGGAGAGCTTCAGGACATAGAAACTGAAACTGAATAAACGAAAAATAAAAGCAAGTACATGGTAAATTCCCAAAGATGAGATCCCAACTATCACTACCCTCACCCTCCATGCCTACTGAGAACGCTTAACTCTTTGACGGGGAGATGTAGCCCGCGACTCTACGGAGTCCTTTGAATGAGCCCAACGAGCGGAGATCTAGGCATGGGAATCGAGGGGATGGCGTGGCCTCCACGACGTGGTCGCTCGAGGCCGTCGAACACGCCTCGCATGCCTCCGCGGGTGAAGTGTCCTCGCCACCTCCACCGAGATCCATAGGGAACAAAGGGAAGAGCCCTCCGAGGATCGCCTCCGATCGAGAACGGGAACACACTCCAGGGCCCCGCCGTGCCGTCGAAGAAGGAGAGGCACGACCTGCTCTGCCGTTTCCTGGTCGTGTCCTCTCAAAGACGAGGTCGTCGCCAAAAGTGAAGTCGGATCGAAGCGATAGCTGGAGACGGAAAAGCAAAGGGCGTCCCATGTACACAAAAATGCGCACCTCACAATGACCCTGAAGTGGTAAGACTGATGCTCTGGGTCATAGTGCACCTCACAAGTGGGCGGGTCAATGAAGATCACGATCGACGCCATCGATGTCTAAAGACGTAACAAAGAGAAACAAAGAGAGGTGGCAGAATCTTGCTAAAGAATCTCAGGAGGAAACCTCTATCCTAGTGTCATCGTTTACGCCCCAGGAACCTTGGGTTTAGTATGAAAAGGTTAAGCATGCATAGGTTTATTATGAGATTTTCATGAAAGTATTTATCCAAGATCCATGTCTTTATAATGAACCTTAATGCATGTATGAAGCATAGCAAATGTGACAATACTTTAGGCAAACCGAACAATAATTAATCATCATATAAGTGGCATGTAATTTTTCTTGAACATCGTTCCTTTTCTCATACTTGTGACACTAACATCATAATAGTAACCGCACCCCTAAAACTAGGCTATGAGCTCATACCTTAACTAGTCGTCACTAGTTCTTACTTATCCTCTTGATAAGAGAATCATAATCATAATCTTATTCATATTCATCATAATAATCCCAACTCCTAGAGTACGGCAGGGCCTAAGGATCACCCATCATGGGACTTTTTCCTTCTTCGAAATGCATCGACTGGGTTAAGACCAGCGACTTTGTCCGCTTTGACAAGCTAATGTCGATGCCCTCACGTTTTACCTTCTCTCATTCTGAGCAGGAGAAGTACGTCTCCGTGTGTCACATTAAACATCTTAAACTTTCTTAGTCGTCAAATTCATGGAATTCGGAGCATAACAACTGCGCTTCGAATTTCCTCAAATTGAGTCATGCCACATAACTCACATAATGCATGTTGTCTCATAAATTCTTCAATCAAATAAACCTTTCAATCATGAAAACATGCTTTCTTTTATCCATCTATATCACATAGTCTCATGCATTATGTTCATATATCAACACATCATCACATCATAAATCCTCATAAGCTCATGTTATCACATTAACACATTCTCTCATACACAACACAAGCATCCGTTTTCGCCTCATCATTCTCACATCACACTTCCTACCTCATGGTGTCTTATGCTTCCCTTATGGGCTTAAACTTGTGTTCAATTATCCTATCCTTTATTATGGATCCAATCATTACCTATAATTCTTCTTAACGTTTATGTTTAAGAACTCATCCAATCAAGCATTGTAATAGATTAAACATCATGATCAGTATCGACTATGGGGATTCTAGGATCTATACCATAGGTTCTTTAAGTTCTGCCTTTGCCTAAGATCCTAGGTTCGACTTCTAGGCATAAACACTAATTGTGGGTCGTCTTCCTTAAGCTCAATTATGCTGGAACAAAAATGTTATTATTATTCGTGTCTAAAGGTGTTAAGTTTTTAGTTTTCAAACCTTTCTATTCACTTAGTCCTTCCGAACGTCAAATCATTCTCACTTTACTCAAACATAATCTTACGCATTTAATCCTCGAAACAGAATTCACAATACGGCCAACAAGATAGAAAACCATAAGTATGTATCACGCACAATCACATAAAATCATGTTATAAAGTGCATTGATGTTACTCTTTCTCTTGGAATAATTTCATGAGCAAAAAGGTGTTTGGTAATCGATTACATGTGCTTGGTAATCGATTACCAGGACTAAATTTTATTCTGGGTTCAATATTTGGGAATCGATTACATAGTATGGTAATCGATTACTTAGGGTTAAATCGTTCTGGAAATAAAGAACATTTGAGTAATCGATTACACAAATAGGTAATCGATTACAGGGCTTTAAGGACCCTTTGCATGAAGATAGCCCTGGTAATCGATTACATTGTATGGTAATGATTACCAGACCAAAAACCCTTCAAAACACTCTAAATCGATTACATAGTGCTAGTCGATGATGTAAAATCTTTAATTTGAGAAAACATGATTTTTGACACATTCCAAGCTATTTAAACACCTTGAGACCTCATAAAACATTTTTCCAACATTTTCCTTGATCATCTTTACATTTTACAAAATCAAACTTTTCATTGTATCATACTCAAACACATCCATTCCTTTTTTATTAAGTCTCCCTTGGAAGATACTTAAGTCTTTGAGCTCTAGAGTATTTAGGTGATAACATAATCTTAAACATGCTATGCACTTCATTTTATTCTTCATTATAAGGTAAAGTGAGAGCATAAAATAAACATGAGATGCAACCTCATTATTATCTTTCAAGATTAAGTGATGACTTGAAATATAAACATGAAATGCAAGCTTGGGAATTTAAACATGATAATGCAAGTTCATTTATTTATTCTTGAAAGTTTAGTGATGGCATCAAAATAAACATGAGATGCAAGGCATAAATTTAAACATGAATGCAACTTATTTTATCTTAACTAAGCTCTTGCAAGACTTTAGAGGAACATCAATAGCCTTAAACCAACATGTATCTTAACAATAGAAGATGAGCTTTAGAGTTCTTAACACCAAGACTTCAAAGAAGTCTTTGGTTTGAACTTCATCATCAAGCTCAAGAAAATGGATTAAAACAAAAACACCAACACTTTAACAAAACAAACATAAAAGAACTAGTCATATTCTTTATTTTATTGCTCATGGGCTTCAATCTAGAGTAAACTCTTAGAATTGCTGACCAACTTTAAGGTTGGCAAGGGTAAGCTTAGAGCTCTTTGAAATCATAGGATTAATTTTCTTAACAAAACTTTTGTGATCTACTTTACATTTTTAGCAAACTTTGTCAAACCAAGGAAAAGAAACCGAAATCCTTCAAAGGAAAGGGAAAAAAAAACCGAAAATCATAAGCAAGGAAAAGAAAGAAACACAAGCATGTATGGTCCAAGACCAAGTTGTTTCAAGCTTTAGAGGTTTCTCACATGACAACAACAAGTCATTATCTTGAAACCTCATCATCAAGCTCATGTTCTTTTCATAAAAAGGCCTCTTGGCTGAAAAAGAAAAGGAAGGAAAAGAGTTTGAAACCAAGAGAAAACTAGAACTTTCTTGAAAAACATAAGAAAAACATTAAAATAAAACCCTACCTAAGAAGTCTTGAAGAGAATGAAGGAAAGCTTTGTTTCTTGAGGGAAAAGAGAAGGAAATCCTTCTTGGAGTTCTTGAGGAAGAACTCGGAAGTGAGGAGTTTGAGAGGAAATGAGAGAATTTTTGCAAGAAAGTGTAACTTAACAAATGAACCAAAGTGTGACAAGGTTCATCAAGGCTTGGTATTTATAGAAATTTTCAACAATGAGGCTTCCAAGGGTGAGGAACCGGTCACTTGGGGGAGGAAGGAGAGAAGAAAATATCTCTTACAAAGGTATGGTTGTAAGTATGGTTGAAGGCATGGTGAGGTATGGGCAAAGCATGGCTTGAAGTATGGCCTAAGCATGGCTCTTTAAACAACATGTGACAAATTGGGAGGGAATTTCCATATCAGCCAAAGGGAAGGGATTTTGTTCATGTAATTGTGGTTTAAAGATGTGTTTAGGTGTTTCTTTGATTAAGGTTTTGATTAGGAGTTTGTAAGAAAGTGTTTAGGTGAGGTAATTGGTTAATTAAGGATGTCAAGACTTGATTAGGGAGTGGTCTTACTAGATTAACAAATTAAATTCATTTTTCTTTAGTCAAATGAGGTATGGCACAATTCCTTAATTTAAGGAATTGGAGAAGAGAAAACACTATTCAAGATTCCATGACTAGGAATCTTGAATTAAAGAATGCAATTAGAGTTTAACTAAGCAATCTTAGGTTCTAATTAACCTTAATAAATTATTTTGACTCTAGATTAATTATCAAATAAATTAATCTTCGATTAGAGCCTAATATTGCTTAGGTTTGCTTAATTGCGTCATTAGGCTCACTGGACACGTTCTAGGGGCAAAATGGTAATTTTGCACTAAAACGCCCTGACCTTTCTGGCTTAACTAAACATCAAATATTACTCATAAACATCATTCCAAACTTCCTGGAAGTTTCTGCTCAAACGGCACCTTTTATCCGTGTAGAACAAGGAGGGTATTTTGGTCATTTTGAGCTGAAGTTTAGAAAACGAGATTTTCACCTCTGATATCAAACATAACAGTATAATCCCCTTCAAACATTGAGTTGACCCATTCGAGGACCGCCGAGTTGACCGTCCTTAATTCCCGGAATGACTTCAGGGCATTTAGTCATTTGTACTCAAATGCAAAATTCCTGGTTGCTACTCACATTTCATGTTTACATTTCAAGTCATCACTTAAGCCCAAAGATAAAATAGTGTCATCTCACATTTATTTATGCACTCACTTTATTTTATAAAAAGTAAAATAAGTGCATTACATGTTTAAGTTTATGTTATCACCTAAACACCCTAGAGCTCAAGACTTGCCCTAAGTATCTTCCAAGGGAAACTTTAATCAAAGAGAAATTGATGTGTTTTAATATGATACAATGAACGTTTATTTGTAAATGCAAGGATGATTTTGGAAATTGTTGAAAAATGTTTTAAGAGGTCTCAAGGTGTTTAAAGAATAGTTTGGATGTGTCAATAATCATGTTTTCTCAAATTCCTAAGGTTCTTGGTAATCGATTAATAACTATAAGATGTACTAGAGTTTTTCAAAGGGTTTTTGGTTTTGGTAATCGATTACTATACTATGTAATCAATTACCAAGGCTCGTTCTTCATGCCCTAAATCCCTTAAAAAACCCTGGAATCGATTACCCTGTTGTGTAACCAATTACTCCGATGTTCTTCATTTTCCTAAATAGATTAACCTGAGGTAATCAATTACCATCCTATGTAATCGATTACCCGCTCTAACCCAAAATAAAATTAGTCCCTGGTAATCGATTACCAGGCACATGTAATCTATTACCATAATACCCTTTTTGCTCATAAAATTATTCCAAAGAAAGACTAGTAACTTGTATCCACTTATAACATGATTTTATGCGATTTTGTTGTGCATATATATATATACTTTCGATTTTCTATCTTGTTAGCCACTGATTACCGTTCTAGGAGTTAGAACGTTAAGATTATGTTTGAGAAATGTGAGAGTGATGTTTACGGTGAGGAATGCTAGTAAATACAAAAGTTTGAGAACTAAAACCTAATATCCTTAGACATTAGAATAATGATAACTTTGTTCAGGCATAATTGAAGCTTAAGGAAGATGACCCATAATTAGTGTTTATGCCTACAAGTCGAACCTAGGATCTTAGACACAGAAGAACTTAGAAAGAGTCTAAGGTGTAGATCCTAGAATCCCCCATAGTCAAGTAATGATCATGATGTTTAATCTATACGACGTTTATTGCATGAGTCACTGAACATAAATGTTAAAAAGAACTATAGGTAATGATCCCTTAGGTGTTATAGAATCCGTAATAAAGGTTAAGATAATTGGTACACTTAAATTAAGACCCGTAAGCGTCAAAGCATAGACACCATGAGGTAGGAAGTGTGATGTGAGAATGAGACCAAGCGAGTGTGCTTGTGTTATGTATGAATGTGCTAATGACATAGTTTGATAACATTAAGGATTCATGGTGTGTTGTGATGATGATTTTGGTATGTTGTTGGCATAATGCATGAAACTATGTGATACAAGTAAGCTAGAGAAAGTATGTTCTTATGATTGAAAGGTTTATTATTTTTGAGGAATTTATGAGACAACATGCATTATGTGAAGTTATGTGGCATGACCAAATTGAGGAAATTCGAGGTGAGTCATTATGTTCCAATTTTTGTCAAATTTGTAAGACTAAGAAAGTTTTGAAAATGACAAGATGTTTAATGTGACACACCATGGACGTTTTCTCTGCTTCCTTGGAGAAGGTAAACCGCGAGGGCATAGACATTCGCTTGCCAAGCGACAAAGTCGTTGGCTAATGCTTTATGCATTTCGAAGAGGAAGTCCCATGATGGGTGATCCTTAGGCCCCCTACCCATACTCTGGAGTTTGGATTATTATGACGATTGTAATATTTTTATTTCTACCGTCTAGAGTACAAATGACCAAAATGCCCCGAGGTCATTTTTACCCGAATTTGAGGAACATTGACCAGGCAGCCCTCGAATGGGTCAACTCAATGTTTGAAGGGGGTTAGAATTGTTATGAATGATATCCAAGGTAAAATCTCGTTTTCTAAACTTTCGGCTCAAAATGACCAAAATACCCCTCCTGTTCTTACCTGGGAAAAAGGTGCCGTTGAGCTCCGAATTTTTCCAGGAAGTTTAGAATGATGTTTTTGAGTAATGTTTTGGGTTTAGTTGGGTCCAAGGTTTGGGCAGTTTTAGTGTAATTACCATTTTGCCCCTAACGTGTATGAGCCTAACAACGCAATTAAGCAAACCTAAGCAATATTAGGCTCTAATCGAAGATTAATTTATTTCTAATTAATCTAGAGTCAAAATAATTTATTAAGGTTAATTAGAACCTAAGATTGCTTAGATAAACTCTAATTGCATTCTTTAATTCAAGATTTCTAGTCATGGAATCTTGAATAGTGTTTTCTCTCTCCAATTCCTTAAATTAAGGAATTGTGCCATACCTCATTTGACCAAAAGAATTATTTTAAATTACTAATCTAGTAAGATTGCCCTCCTAATCAAGTCTTGACCTTCCTAATTACCAATTACCTCACCTAAACACTTCTTAAACTCCTAATCAAAAGCCTAATCAAAGACACACCTAAACACACCATTAACCCACAATTAGATGAACTAATTTTCTCTCCCTCATGGCCTTAAGTGGCCGGATTCCCCCTCCATAGTCCATCATGTGTTGTTTCAATTACACTCAAGAGCCATACTTCAAGCCATGCTTTGCCCATACCTCACCATACCTTCAACCATGCCTACAACCATACCTTTGTAAGAGATATTTCTCCTTCCTCCCTCTCATGTGGCCCTCTCCTTTGGAAGCCTCATTGTTGAAAATTTCTATAAATACCAAGCCTTGATGAACCTTGTCACACTTTGGTTCATTTGTTAAGTTTACACTTCTTACAAAAACTCTCTCATTTTCTCTCAAACTTCCTCACTTTGGCTGATTTCTTCCTTCAAGTTTCAAGAGATTTTCCTTCTCCATTTCATCAAGAACTAAAGCTTTCTTTCATATCTCTTCAAGACTTCTCTAGGTAGGGGTTATGTTTTAATGTTTTGCTTGTGTTCTTCAAGAAAAGTTCTAGTTTCTCTTGGTTTCAAATCCTTTTCCTCTCCCTTTTTCATTTCGGCCAAGAGGCCCTTTCATAAAGAAAACATGAGCTTGATGATGAGGTTTCAAGATAATGACTTGTTGTTGTCATGTGAGAAACCTCTAAAGCTTGAAACAACTTGGTCTTGGACCATACATGCTTGTGTTCCTTTCTTTTCCTTGGTTTTATTTTCTGATCCTTTTCCTTATGTCTTTGAAAGATTTTCGTTCTTCTTTTATTTGAATAGAGTTTGTAAAATTATGTCAAGTAGATCACAAAAGTTTTGTTAAGAAAGTTAATCTCATGTTTTTAAAGAGCTCTAAGCTTACCCTTGCCAACCTTAAAGTTGGTTCCCGTTCTAAGAGTTTTACTCTAGATTGAAGCCCATGAGCAATAAAATAAAGAATATGACTTAGTCTTTGTAGTTTTGTTTAGACAAAGTGTTGAACTTTGTGTCCATTTTCTTAAGCTTGATGATGAAGTTCAAACCTTAAGACTTTCTTGAAGTCTAGGTGCTAAGAACTCTAAAGCTTGCCTTATGATACATAATGGGTTGAGGTTTATGTTCCTCTAAAGTCTTGTAAGAGCTCTAGTTAAGATAAAAATAAGTTGCATTCATGTTTAAATTTATGTCTTGCATCTCATGTTTATTTTGATGCCATCACTAATTTCACAAGAATAAATGAATGAACTTGCATTACCATATTTAAATTCCCAAGCTTGCATTTCATGTTTATATTTCAAGTCATCACTTAATCCTTAAAGATAATAATGAAGTTGCATCTCATATTTATTTTATGCTCTCACTTTACTTTGTAATGAAGAGTAAAATAAAGTGCATAGCATGTTTAAGATTATGTTATCACCTAAATACTCTAGAGCTCAAAGACTTGCCCTAAGTATCTTAAAAAGGGAACTTTAAAAAAGAAATGGATGAGTTTTAGTATGATTCAATAATGGTTTGATTTTGTAAAATGCATGAATGATTTCAGGAAAATGTTGGAAAAGTTTTATGAGGTCTAAGGTGTTTAAATAGTTTGGAATGTGTCAAAAATCATGTTTTCTCAAATGTTCTGGTAATCGATTACCATATTATGTAATCGATTACCAGAGGGTTTTGAAGGACTTTTGGTTTTGGTAATCGATTACCAAGGACAATGTAATCGATTACCAAGGCTATTCTCATGCCCAGAATCCGTCCTTAAAACTCTGATAATCGATTACCTGTTAGTGTAATCGATTACTCGATGTTCTTCATTTTTCCTAAAGACTTAACCAAGTAATCGATTACCATCGTATGTAATCGATTACCCTTGTTTTAAACCCAGAATGAATTTAGTTCCTGGTAATCGATTACCAGGGACATGTAATCGATTACCAGAACACCTTTTGCTTCTTAAAATGTCCCAAGAGAAAACTAGCAACTTATATGCATTTCAACTCAAGAGATTATGTGATTTTATGGGCTTATGATTTCTGTTCTGCCTTTATGTTTGGCTACTATATAAATGTTGTTCTAAGGTGTTAAAATGTGTAAAATTATGTTTGAGTGAAGCAAGGATCAATTTAGAGAAGTTAGAAAAGAATAAGTAACTTGAAAGGATTAGAAATGAGAATTCTAGAACACCTTAATGCATAAAAATGCAAATCTGTTCCAGCATGATTGAATCAAGGATAAATGGTTCATAATTAGTAAGACATGTATAAAATCCCTTCATAAATGATTAGGTATTAATTCCTAAGCTTAAGGTGATGATAAGAACTTAAAATAGGAATTCTAGCACTCTTAGACATGGCAAAACATAATTCTGTTAGCATAGTTAGATTGAGGAAAGATGGTTTATAACTTAGAGAACATGCCTAGGAATCCCTCATAATTGATTTAGGAATTGATTATGGAGCCTTAGGCGAAGATGGATCTTAAAGGGTCACGAATGAAGATTCTAGAGCCCCGTAAGCATATGATATTTTCTGCCCTTTTATGTGCAGTGCTTGGAATTTTAGTGAGTTCAAACTTAGAGAAAAGTTTAAGTGTTAACCTCTTGAGGGTAATAAAGATGCAAATACAAGTTTAAGGCCCGTAAGGGTCAAAGCATAAGATACTATGAGATAGGTGGACGAGAGAGCATAACTATGATGATGAACCTCGAGCATATTTATGATGATGTGATTATGTTAGTTCCTTGAGCATGAAACTTTATGTGTATAATTGGTATGATGATATGATGAAATGTTGTATTTAAGATGCATAAGGTTTCAAAATATGAATGAAATTGAGGAATATGCTCATGTGAACTAGAAAGTTATTGATTTGAGAAAGTTCCATGAAAATGATGCATGTGACTGAGATTATGTGGCATGACTCAAATTTGAGGAAATTCGAAGTAGCGTTATGCCGCCGAATTTCCGTCAAATTTGAGAGACATAAGAAAGTTTTTGAGAAATATGATGTTTAAGGTGACACACCGAGACGTACTTCTCCGCTTCGTGAGGAGAAGGTAAAACCGTGAGGGCATAGACATTAGCCCGAGCGGACAAAGTCGTTGGTCTTAACCAGTCGATGCGTTTCGAAGGAAAAAGTCCCATGATGGGTGATCCTTAGGCCCCTACCCGTACTGGAGTTTGGATTATGATGATTATGATGATCATGATGATTATGATGAATATGATTATGTTTATGATTATCAAGAGGATAAGTAAGAACTAGTGACGACTAGTTAAGGATGAGCTCATAGCCTAGTTTAAGGGGTGGTTACTATTATGATTGGTGTCACAAGATGAGAAAGATGTTCAAAGAGAAGTTACATGCCACTTACCTAAAGACTGATGCATCCATGAACTATTATGATACATGCATTAAGACTCATTATAAAAGACACCTTGCATATCTCCTCCTATGCATGCTTAACCTTGGTTCCTGGGACTAAACGATGACACTAGGATAGAGGATTTCCCTACTGAGATTCTTTAGTAAGATTCTCACGTACGTCTTCAGCATTCGTTCGTGATTTTTGTTGACGCACCCGTGTGGAGCTTGCACTACGATCCAGATCATCAGCCCTACCACTTCGAGGGTCATTGTGCTATACGCATTTTTGCATACATGGGACGCCCGTTTGCCTTTCCGTCTCCAGTTTCCGTTCACTCCGACTTCTCCCTTTGGCGACGACATGATCTTTGAGAGGACGCGAACCCCGTGACGAGTAGAACGCCGTGCCGGCCATCATCCTCCGTGCGTGACTATCCGATATGTACCCCTCATACGTTGATGCGGGAGGACCTCTCCAGGACTCACCAGCTCACCCTTATTCGAAGGATTCCGCCCCTTCTTGCCTTTGGCGACCAGGGTAGCAAGGACACGCTCCAGCGAGGCCTATGAGGCGTGACGCAGCCCGAGAGATGCCCTCACCGAGGTGGTCACGTCGTTCCGCCATCGCCCACGTCCTCTTCGATGGGCCACATCCGAGGAGCTTCAGTCGTAGGCTACATATCTCCGTCCGAGGATTTGCGTCGTCCGTAGGTTTTAGTGAGGGGTGCTTCTGGGGAGTATCTTTTGGGGTTGATTTCATGTATTTGTTATTATGTTTCTTATTATATGTTGTTGTACTTGAGCTGCCCACTAGTATGGGTAAGACTTTATGTTTCTTTTATATTCCAAGTGGTATTGTACTAAACTATGTTAACTAATGTGATGAGGAATGTTTTCATGATGGATGTGTTCTTTAATGCTTATGTTCTGTAAGTTTTATTTATTCTTCCGCTTCACGTTACATTTATGTTACGCGCAAAGGCTCGCACTTTGTTTTACATGATTCATTTAAAAAAAAAATTTACCTGTATTTTCCGCTAAGTATTTTGTAAATGAATTTAAAAAGAAGTAATAACTAATAATTAATCTTGATACGTCCTAGGCGTATTGGGGTTAAATATTAGGGCGTTACAATGATTATGATTATGATTATGATTATGATTCGCTTATCAAGAGGATAAGTAAGAACTAGTGACGACTAGTTAAGGTATGAGCTCATAGCCTAGTTTAAGGGGTGCGGTTACTATTATAATGTTTGGTGTCACAAGATTAAGAAGAAAGAACGATGTTCAAGAGAAGTTACATGCCACTTATATTATGAACGATTATTGTTTGGTTTGCCTAAGATGTTGCCATGCATTCATGTTCTGTTATGTTGCATACATGCATTAAGATTCATGATAAAGACACGGACCTTGGATAATTATCTCTAAAACCTCATAATGAACCTATGCATGTTTAACCTTTTTATAAAACCCAAGGTTCCTGGGGATGTAAACGATGACACTAAGGATAGAGGTTTTCCTATGAGATTCTTAGCAAGATTCTCACCGCTCTCTCTTTTCTTTCCGTTACGTCTTCAGACATCGATGGCGTCGTTTGTGATCTTCATTGACCCGCCCACTTGGGAGGTGCACTATGACCCAGAGCACCAGTCTTACCACTTCCAGGGTCATTGTGAGGTGCGCGTTTTGTGTACGTGGGATGCCCGTTTGCCTTCCCCGTCTCCAGCTATCGCTTCATCCGACTTCACCTTTGGCGACGACCTGATCTTTGAGGACAGACCCGAGACGAGCAAACCCGTCGTGCCCATCCTTCTCCATCGCGGCACGCTGATACCCGAGTATGTTCCCGTTTCTCGTTGGAGGCCGATCCTTCGGAGGGCTCTTCCCCTTCATTCCCTATGGATCTAGGTAGAGGTAGCAGGACACTGTCACCCAGCCGAGGCATGCGAGGCGTGTTCGAGCAGGAGATGCGACCACGTCATGGAGGCCACGCCGTCCCTGATTCCCATGCCTAGATCTCCTTCGTTGGGCTACATCGAGGAGCTCCATCAGTTCGCGGGCTACATCTCCCCATTGAGACACGTCGTCAGTAGGCATGGAGGGTGAGGGTAGTGATAGTGGGAGTCTTATCTTTTGGGGATTTACCATGTACTTGCTTTTATTTTCCTTTCCATTTATGCATTTCCAGTTTCCATGTCCTCCAAGCTCTCCCACTAGTATGGGTATGACTCTATATTATCTCTTCAGTTATGTACTAAACTAATTATGATTAATGTTATGAAAAATGTCTTATGATTAAGATGTTCCTCATTGCTTTTTGTTTTGTAAGAATTCAGTTGCCTTACCTTGCATGATTTAGTTGCTTTCCGCTTTACGTTTCATTTACGTTATACGCAAAGGCCCGCAATTTGTTTTACATACATGTATTTCAAAAAAAAAATTTACCTATATTTTCCGCTAAGTAATTTCACAAATGATGTTAAAAGGAAGTAATAACTAATAATTAATCTCAATGTATCCTAGGCGTGTTCAGGTTAAATATTAGGTGTTACAACAACTCTAGCTTGGAGTTTTTGGCTTGGAACTCAAGAACAAGCTCTTGAGGACAACAATGGTGGCTGCTCTCTTCTTCCTCTTGCCAACACGAAATTGCTCTTGTCTTGGAGGAGAAGTTGGTGACTAAACTTCTTATAATTAAAGCATGGAAGATATTTACCAAAGAAATCATTACTTAGGTGACAAAGCAACAATGGATGGCTAAGATTTAATCTTGGATTCCAAGATTAAATCTTCAGCTTGCACATACTCTAAAGATGTGGATATTATCCATTGGTTATGATGGAAATATCTTTCTGTTAGAAACGCACAGAAATCTCATGAAAGGGTAAACACCTTACCATAAATGATATTGCTGAAAATTAATTCCAAGCATAAAATTGTCATTCCCACCTATTTCTAACCTTTTTCCCATGTTTTCCTAATTTCGGCACTTCGGACCCAAATCTAGGGTTTTAGAGTTCGACGGCTTGAGGGGCTTACAAGGTTACTATTCAATGTTAAAAAATTTTTTTTTTCAGGTCGTTGGCCGCCCCTATCATTGCTAAACTATTAGATTTTTGAAATTACGATTAATAAAGCTCAAATTAATTTTTAATTAAATTTTAGGGATTATATGTATTCTCCTTCTATTGGTGCACAGATCCTTAAAAAATTTAGCATACTTTGGAATTGTTTGATTGCATCTAATAGAGGTATATTCACCTCCACCTTCCTGAAGGTCTCCATGAGCTCTTTTTTGAACTCTATTGCAACTGGCTTCTTGGATCCTTGCATTTGTTGCAAAGGGCAGTAGAATGGGCCTCTCCACTGGCTCGCTGACTTCTTGTAATCCCTTATACACGTCTCAGACAAGTTCTGTATGGCCTAGGGCCCCTGGACCCACCGGGTCCTAAACTTCTCTAAGTCTGGACCCTATACCTCCTTGGAGGGCTATATGTTAGAGTCACATTCTTGGGATCAAAAGTCCTGGTAATTTTTCCTAGAGAAAATAAGTTCAAGAGTGGTTTTTAATGATTTTTACGAAACCTTTAAACGTTTCATTTTTGGACCACAAGTTTAGAAAACCAAAATTTTCGGATTTGAACTAAAACCCAAAATTTGAATTTTGAATGGTTGGGTTTTGATTTTTTTTAATATTTTATTTGAATCCAAATGGGGAGTATTTTCTTATTTACATTTATGTTTTAAAGTTAATGGCACTAACTTAAAATTAAAAAATGTAAAAGAGTGAGTGTTGAGGGTAGGTGTTGTTGGAATGCTGTTCCTCCAACATTTTGCAAGAACAAACTCGCTAGCGAGCATGCAAAGCAAGAGCCTCAGCAGTGAGATATGTCGTTTGAGTGAGTGGTTGTTTCTCCAAGTTCACTTAGTGAGCTTTACTTGCCGGCGATCTAATATCTTGTATGAGCAGATGCAAAACGATGGTAGTTTGATAAATAAGCCCCCAACCCTATAAAACACCCCTATGCTTGGGATTTCCTTCCCAAATCGAAACCCTCCTTTCCAAACTCTCTCCCAACCTTTCCTCTCAATCCAACATCATTCCTTCTCCTTCCAAGATCAAGGTGAGTGATTGTTGTTGGTTTATGTTAGTTTCTTCCATGATCTTCTTTCCCCATATTATGGGTTGTTGTTTGTCTCCATTGTTGTCAAGTGGGGGTGCTCCCCAATGTTGTTAGAGTTTGATTAGAGTTATCTAGAGAGTATTAGAGTTTGTTCTTAGGTCAATGTTGTTCTATGGCAGTTGTTGTGTCATTCCAAGCTCCCAAGGTCAAGTTGGTGGTGCCACATACTCCTGCTTCTAACGTGAGTGGGTTCAAGCTCATGGCCTTACCTTTAAGCATTATAAGTATATTTATGCATAATTAGTGTTAAATATGAAATTAGAGATGGAAGTATGATTATGTATATATGATTTTGCAAGGATGACAAGCTAGACAAAGAGCATGATTTTGACAATAGCATAAAAAATGTATTTTAGAAAACCATGGGACCATGATTGATAGATTGCATGTTGTGTAAATGTTTTATGTGCAACTCTAAGAGTCTTCAATGCAAGAATATGTGATTTAATAAGTTGTTATTTTATCAAATATGCTTCAAGACTTGAGATTTCAAATATGATTTTAGAGTATTAGTTAAGATATTTTGGCAAGAATGTCAAACAAAGTATGACTTAATTTCATGAATAGAAGCTATTATAATGTCAAGATTTTATGATTTTAAATGTTTCCATTTCAAAGTATGATATTAGAGTTATTAAATTATGAAAGATGTTAGCTTGAGAGATAAGATTTTAGAAATTTAGTTTTTATGATACTCAGAAGTATGGAATTCAGTATGATTCATAGCAACTGCAGATACATATTCTGTGAGCTTGAAATCAGAATGCCTACAAGCGGTGATCCCTTGGGCATGATTTCATAGTCACGGTTATGCTAAAGTCAGATTGTTAGAGTTATATGAGTCCAGAGCTTTCAGAGTTTCAAAAGTTGATTTAAATGATTTTATGAATATTAGAGATATTATGATTTCAAGAATAGAGTAACTATATGATAGAGTTTTAAACCCAGAAAAGAGCCTAGAGCAGAGTTTTAGAGAAATGATATAATTTCATGATTTAGAGACTAGACGGTAGTCATAGAGAAAGACAGTGAATTAACGGCTAAACCGATCGTTAACCTTGGTACCAAGTTGTCCTCAGAGGACAACTCATAAAGCAGAGAATGGAAACTAGTTAAGTGTCCAATTTGGATCCAAGGGATAGAGAGATTAGAAATTGTTATGTCATGGTTGACATGCATAACCAAGAGAATTTATATTTTGTTATGCAAGGCATAACTAGGAGATCCTATTTTCTAATAGAGTATTGTTATTTATGTTTTCAGAGAGTATTGATGCTTTTAAGGGAATAATTGATTTAAGAGCTGTGATGTATATGTACAAAAAATGATTTCTCGATAAAGTAAGAATTTAGAGATGTTTTTCTATGAATTTATAAATATAGAGATATCTTTTTATATAGATACGCACATAACTATCAAATGGTTTATGATCGTTGCATGTATATTGCATTATATATCCTTTAATGTCCCATGTGAGTGATGAGTGAGAGCTCACTCACTGAGTTTGTTGACTCACCCTCTCCATTCCTCCTCATAGTTGTAGGTAGAGATGTTGTTCAAGCTCTAGATTGGCGGGACAATTGCTCTCAATGGTGAGTCTTATGTTGGAGTAAGACTTAGTTTAGAGTCTTGTTAGAGTAGAGTGCTCCAGTAGATGTGGGGCAAGATTCGAGCCATGCATAGATTTTCAAATTATGTATTTAATTTCAATATTTGAACAACCATGTATATATTTTTAGTTTATAAGTATGAATTGAGATTGTAGAGTTTGATTAAAGATATGTGTAAGCTAAAGATGAAATTATGATTTAGTTCATAAGTTAAATTGATTTTCATGTATGATTAATATGTTATTAAGCTTCATATATCAAGTATTTTAGTTATATAATTTCTGATATAAAGCTTAAATAGAGATTTAGATGAAACCATGATTTAGAATAAAAAGTATATTATTTTATGCATATAGAGAGACTTAGAGGTCACGGGCTTACGTGGGGATGAGAATCTTCACGTGCCAATCACATTCCCTGGTCGGTCGTGACACTTCTTTTGTTGAGATGTAGGTTCAGGTTGTTGCACTGTAGGCTCATGTATCTTACCTTATTCATCAACACTTTGCTCAGGTGGACTAATAACCTTAAGTAGTCCTCACTAGACCTCAAAGTAATGGCACTAACATTCCCTTTGGGGTTAGGAATAGTCTGGGAAGGTAGAGAGAAGGACCAGGCATGAATGTGTGACTTCTGAGCATCCACCAACTAGATGATTTGTGCTTACATATCAAACATCATCTTTTGTTGGTTCATCACTAATTTCATCACATTTTAAAGGAAACCTTGAATGTGATAGGAGGTGCAGGCAATGCTAGAAGCTCCTGAGGGTAGGTAACTAGCAGGTGGTTGCTAGAGGTGGGTTGCTTTGTTGTTGTGATAAGTTGTTCCACCTCATATTAGGATGATCTTTCCAACCAGGATTATATGTGCTGCTATAAGGATCATACCCCTCGGTTGTTCTAATTCTAAGGCTAACCAGGGATACATTGCTGAGCAAGCAAAGAGGTCCTCTTGTAGCCTGGACATACATCAGTAGTATGGGTATTACAAGAGTAAATACCACAAGCTATCGAAGGTGCAGGAGCTAGTCTAACCAATTCAAGGCAATCTGTTTTAGGACCTCAATCATCTCATCTAGTTTCTTCTCCACCTCTATTATTTTGGAGATACTTCACTCACATTATGGGTGTTGACACTAGCTCTTGAACCAATTGTTGGGAATTCTGCCATGGTCTCTATTAAGGCTTTAGTTCAGCGGGGCCTTGTCAAACAATGCACCCCCATTTGCAGCATCAATCATGCTCCTCTCCATAACTAGTAATCCCTCATAGAAATACTGAATGAGGAGCTCTCTGAATCTGGTGCTGGGAAGCTTGGACACAATCTCTTGAACCTCTCCCAATGCTCATAGAGATTCACCATATAACTGTCAAATGCCACAAATATCTTTCCTTATTGCAGCTACTTTGGAGGCTTGGAAAACTTCGCTAGGAAGATTTGCTTCATACTAACCCAGCTGTCAACTGTTCCATGGGGAATATAGAAAAACCAATCTTTGGCAGTGCCCTCTAGGGAAAATGGGAAGGCCCTTAACTTGATTTGGTCCTCCTTACCCCCGAAGGCTTCATTGTAGCACAAACTATATGAAACTCATGAGGTGTTTGTGCGGATCTCCCCAACTAACCCATAGAACTTAGGCATGTGATGTAGGAGCCCAAACTTGAGCTCAAAGTCAACCTCAAGGTCGGATAGGTGATCCCAACGGTAAGTAAGGTCGGGAGGCAAGCTCCTTCAAAGTCATGTCATAGTTCGCCATATTATCTGAAACACTAACAAAAAAATCAAAAAGTTTGGGAGAATAAATAAATAAAGAAAAGGGAATAAGCTTTGAACAAAATTAAAATTAAATGAAACTAAATTTACTTTTATAAATAAAAACAAAAAGGCATAAAAAATAAAAATAGAAAATAAATAAAAAATATAAAAATATAAAAATAAAAATATAAAATAAAATAAAATAAATAAAATAAATAAAAAGAATCAACTAGCACCACTTTCCTGGCAACGAAAATTGATGTGAGTTGTCGCTACCCGCAACAAATTAAATAATTCAAGTAACTAAATCACACAAAAAAATGTAGCTAGGATACAATCCAGGTCGTCTCACAAGGAGGTGTTACTAGCCAATTAGAAATTTAGGGATTTTGAAATTGTTACAATAATAACAAATAATAGAGAATTATATGAGAAGAATTACCTCACAAGGATTCCCTCAAATTAAGAGTTATTCAATCATCGGTTCAAAAGATAAATTTATGGTGGTGGTTACTTTCATTAGTTATGCTACCACACAACAATGATGCAATTCTACTTAATGGTCATGCAATTGTACTCCCACTAAGGGTTTGACTAACACATGCACTAGTAATCCATAATCATGGTTCTATGAACCTATGCAGTTAATTATCAATTGCAAACCTAATTCCCAAACGGAGTTAATTTCAATCCCTTACCAATTGGATGTAATTTAATCAATTGACCAAATACCCAATGAAATCCTAATTATGCATGCGAATGAACACACAATCAGGCAACCCTCAAAAATACAATTGTAATAATTCTCATAATAATATTAGAGAGAGATGACAAGAGGTAGAGAAAAACCAATCATAAATTATAGTTAAAAATAGGAACCTCAAGAACAATCTTAATCTTCAGTTATCCTTGCACATGGTAAAAGAATTAGTCCTCCATAAGGGGAGGATCACAATCGTTGTTAAGGAAGAGTGCAAATTGCAATCCCAAACGAGAGCCAAAAGAAGGATTGGAAGCTCCCAAAACCTAGAAAGAGTAAAGAAAGAGGAAAGAGAGTGCTTGATGGTAAAAATAATAACAATGAGCAAAAAAGGGCCCTACAATTGTTGACCTATTCCTATTTATAATATAGTAAAAATAACACAAAGTTTAGGCCAGCCTCATAAAATTGCGATGTTCTGATGTTGTTTGCACGCGTCGACCGCTGAGGGCGGTCAATAAGAAAATCTGATCTTGTCCACCGCCAGGGCAGGTAACCGAATACTTCCAACCCTATTTTGAGGGCCAAAACGTTCAAACTATCTCTTCAACTAGAAATAGAGGTTGTATCTCTTTGAATAAGCTTTTCAAAGCCACAAGAATCACCTCAATTGGATATCTGTAGGTCCAGATATTAGCAAAATACTAATTGAGAGTCAAATTAGACAGGATCAGAATATCAGCAACCTTCAATCTTGCAACTTGATTTTCTCCAAGAGGCGGTTAGAACTGGGTTTTGAGCTAAACATGAAAGTTATAGAGCACTTCTTGAGCTTTCCAAAACATTTTCATTTGTCTCAATCCGATCTCTATAGAGAGATATAGTAATTTTCCATTGCAATACTTCCTAAATGAGCTCCAAAACTCTTCTATTTAACTCCCCAAATTCTCCCAAATTGAACACTGGTACAAACTCCATGCACCTCTATGGTCTTCATACACTAACATGGGAAGTCCCTGAAGCAAATAACACTCACAAAAGAAGATTAAAAGTACAAGAAGCTCCAAAATATATTTATTTATCAAAATAGTGCAAAGAACCATGATTTTATTCAATGATACCCAATGAGGACTAAATGTGAATCTATCAATCACCCATCAATTAAGTACAATTAAGATGCAAAATGTCCAAGAGTTAGAATGAAGAATGATGCATAAATGCAACCCATCAAACTGACAAGCAGGAGGTAAAACCCATGTTGCCATTGTGACAATGACAAGCAGTTCTATGATCGCTATGAAACAGATTGTTAGAAGAGTGATGATCACATATAATGATTGATCTTATTTTTTAATGCTATTTGATTCACCTTATGAGTCTAGTGGTGGTTGTCCTGTTTAAGTTTCGTTCTTGTCATTATATCTTGTGAAGAACTATGCAATTCCCTTTATTAATAGGATGTTGTAAGAAAAAGAAAGTAGTTTATTGATTAATAATCCAATCATGTGACTAATTACGACAGTTTGAAACTCCATAAGGCGGTTTTCCGCGAACCGCCATAATTACCAACGTCATTAGGTGAATTACGGGTTTCTTTTTTACTACCACAATTCACATGGCTAATTACGGTTTGAAACTACCATAATTTTTGGTCAAATTAAAAAGTACATTGTTAAGTATGGCGATTAAGAACCACCGCAAGTTTCAATAGAATTTTAAAAAAAATTATAATTACAGTGGTTTGAACCGCCATAATTTGCAAGTGAAATTTTTTTAAAAAAGTTAATGATGACGATTTGAAACCACCATAATTTGCATTCCAATTAATTAAAAAAATAATTCCCTTATTTTAATAATAATGCCACATAATTTAATAAAACCAACTTTAGCTTCATATTAATCTAGTAAAATAAAGTAAGGAATTAAGCAGAGATCAAGTTTCAAATTACGCTAAATCACATAACTAGAATACATAAAGATACATCAATCTTAATATAAAAACGAAGTAATTATTCTATTCATATTCTTTACTTATCTCAAATTGAGATCAACTTCAAACATTGAGGTAAAATTATTCTAAACCCAACTTCATGGAGATTTAGAACTACCGCAAGTTTCAACAAAATTTTTTAAAACATAATTATAGCGGTTTGAACCGCCATAATTTGAGTGAAATTTGTTTTTTAAAAAGTTAATGATGCTTTGAAAACACCATAATTTGCATTCCAATTGATAAAAAAATAATTCTCTTATTTTAATAATAATGCCACATAATTTAATAAAACCAACTTCAGGTTCATATTAATCCAGTAAAATAAAGTAAAGGAATTAAGCAGAGATCAAGTTTCAAATTACACTAAATCACATGACTAGAATACATAAAGATACATTAGTCTTAATATAAAAATAAAGTAATTATTCTATTGATATTCTTTACTTAGCTCAAATTGAGATCAACTTCAAACACCAAAGTAAAAGACACTAACTTCATGTTTGCATTCAAGAAAAATTGAGTTCTAAGAACTTTGTCTTCATGTCAATGATAATGAGATATCTAAAATACAAACTCTGTCAATTTAACCATGATTAGGATTGAAAAATACTTTTACAAAAATTGCTCGCTAAGACTAAATCCTAATTGTAGTCAAGTAAACAAATAGTCACTAAGTATATATCACAACTCAATGTTATCACTTTCCATATGACAATGGAAACAACTTCAGAGTTTAGAACAATGCAAATAATCATGTCATGTCTTTTACAAAACATGGGAAATCTCATATCCACGTGCCATTCCAGAAATAAGAAATAAAAAACAAAAAGCTAAAGGCCGTTCATCTAACATAGAACTAAGCTAAAGAAATAAGAGGCACAACTAACTTTTACTTGGAACAATGCCAACACAGCTTCACCAAGCATAGCAAATATTGATAGCGGCCTTTGTCCTCTTTGACCTGATGCATTATCCTTATAACACATCAATAAGTATGAACGTCTTCGTTTGAATTTCCTCAAAAAAAAGAATTTATTCTAACAGCATATCTAACATAGGTTTGATTTATCCAAAGAGAACAAATAGAACAACTTGCTCACACAAATGAAAAGGAAACTTGGAAGAAATCAAAGTGATAGGCATTGGGGTTATAAGCCAACTAGATCATGATAAAGAACACAAATTACTCATAGTAAGCATATATAACTATAGACTAACCTTGGGAACATAATCAAGGAAAACCACACAAAGTTTAATAGCTTCATCATATGGTAATATATTAGCATATACCCAAATAGCAAAGTGTTTTCAAACCAAGACGACTCACAAAAAGCAATTTTTGAACACCATAACTTACTTTTGCTCCCACATAAATTAAAGCATTAGCCTCTTGCTCTAAATCCTTTTGCTTATTCTAGATTTCATTTTGTGGAATTGTCCCTTTATATTCAACCCAGGGGCTGGAAACAATATAAAATAGCAAGTGTGAAGCAAGCTTTGTTACTTGTGAACACATTTATTTCAATTGAATACTCTAGGGAGTACAACGCAAGAGATTAGTCAAGGATAGATCTTTCTAATAACTACTCTTCGAAGCAAATAAATGATTTACCCATCAGCAAAATGGAAGCTTTGCTAGGCTCTAAATGACCCAATCCTATTTTTGGCAACAAACATCAAGCAAATGCCCTTGAGTGCAACCTAGACAAAGAAAAGAACAAGAAATGAAATGAGATTGTAGAACCAGAATACAAATTTTCTTATAAGTAGTTTGAAGTGAGTTTTAAATCTACCTTCTCAAAAACAAAATCAAGGCCAGGGTGGCACTCTGAAAAAAAAAAGTAAAACTGGAACATAAATTAAGCACAGAAGGTAAAGCTTTTTTTTGTCATTGTGTTTAATCCAAAAAAGAATGTTGCTCTGAACAAATAATTTGTACAAGGTATTGCTAATCAGTTTAAATACTAAGCATTAGTTAAGTAATCAAGACCAAAAAGTACTAAATTTCAAGTTTTCATTTCATACCCTAAACAAAAAGGAGAAGATGTTAACCGGGAAATGTTGGCTCTTGGATAATTTTCATTGACTAACACCAATACTGAATTCTGAATGCAGTGCTTAGTAATAGCGATGGGATTTCTAGGAGACAAGTTTAATAATCACTAATTGTAACAAGGCTATGTTCAACAAACATTAATTAAGTACCACATAGGAAGGTTTCAATTCAAAGGAAAGAAGAGAAAGAAATAATGATTGTATAATTTCAACATTTGCCAAAAAATAAAAATAAAAAATAAAAAAAATTAACCTGGAATTCAGCTTCGCCTAGGCTCATCAACAAATAGTGAAAGCTCCTTCCCTTTTTTAGTATGGGTTCAATTCCCTCCCACATTCTCAAAGAACTATTTGAACCAAGTGCACACTATAATTAACACCCAATAAAAATTTATCCACATCCTATATCCAAAAAGTGTTGTCAATATAAACAATGATGATAACTTATAAAACTAAAATGTCAAATTATAAAATGTCAAACTATATATAATTATGACTCTGAAACATAACTCAAGACATCACAAGTCAATAATCTTAACGCAAAAAATGAGAAAATTGTGGTCCAACAATGCCAAACCTTAGAGAGAGGATAAGTTTTCTAGTGAACTGCACTTATTTTAATAATAGAATAAAGATTAACCATATTTTTCAAGGATGGGGAACATAATATTCTAACCAATATATTGAAAATCAACACAACATCAAAAAACAATAATTAAAAGAAGGAAAGCACAAAGGTGTTGTGGTGTACCTTATCAGGTGCCTCCTCCTTCTAGCCTTGGCATTCTCTACCTTCCGTTTTCCAATCTCTCTCTCTCTCTCCTTCCCCCATTTCTACATTAATAAACAAAAAAAGGAACACATCAAAGCATCCAATTCGCCATTGGATTTGTGGAAATAAGAAGAGAATTGAAAAGAAGTACCTGGATGTGATGTTCTCTTGTCTTCCTCCTAATTCAGTCACCCTCTATTGCTAAAAAAAAACAGCGAACAACCACCCATCTAGATATTACAAATTATGTCATGATCAAAAGGCCCCTTAATCATTTGTAAAATGGATAGAACTCAATCTACATGATCAAAAGGCACATATTAGAGGAAGGAGAGACACGTTTGTAAGGAAGAAGTAAAGTGAAGTGAGAATAAAGTTTTGGGCTACACTATGGTGTGCTCTTTTAATGTCTCCATGTGTACACCCACTTTGAGAAGATATGGTGGCTGTGAGGACACCCAACCGTGTTAAATAGCGTTTATGTAAAAATATAAAGTACAGATGCGGAGTAATAAACAAATCTCATCTTCCAATGAGACCTTTTGGTTTCACAATAATTATATTACTAAACAAAATATTATACCATGAATAACCAATATTGCATTCATTTTTATTGGAAACTGTTGTGTATCATCTAATTAATGCGTTATTGTTGTAATCCTCTACACATTACACAACGAGGCTGTATGGAAAATCAAAATAACCAACTATAAATGACCTTTTAGTCTCACGCATGGAGATACCCCAAATACGAAATTTATTAGTATTTGAATTATTATTACTATTACTATGGCTATTAATTTGGTAGACAATTTAACATAATACGAAGATCTAAGCACGAAATGCTCTAATAATATTATAAGAGAAAACATGTAGAATGTAACACCCTAAAAAAATTATTTAAAAATTAATTTGAGCTTTATTAGACATAATTTCAAAAATTTAACAGTTTCAATAATGATGAAGATGATTCAACGGATTTGTAAAAAAAAAATGAATAGTAACCTTTAAGCCCACGATTCCATTTGGAAGCCAAAACCCTAGAAATGGGGGCTTGGAGATGCTTAAAACTGAGAAAATATAGGATTAAGGTTAGAAAATGTTAGAAATAAGAATTTTAGACCTGGAATTGATTTCGGAAATATCTAGTTTACGGTATAGTATTTTACCTGTTGGTTAAATTACATGTGGTTTCTTACACATATGAAATTTGTGCAAATTAGACACATAATATGACAAGTGTGTGGCTTAGAATAGGCCACACCATTGCCCTTTTCTATGAACCAATGAGAATATTACAAAATGCACATAATTATCTTCAAGAAACACATTTGCATAATTCATTAATGTGTGCATTATCTTCAAATGAAAAAGAAAATAAATCAAAATTCATCATTTCTTCTTCCTCAAGTTCTCAGCCAGAACCTCCATTCAACCATTTTCCATCTTTTTCTTCTTCAAAAACACCATAAACATACTAAGAATATCAAGCTACAACACCAAGCATCCATAGACTTTAGCATAAACAACATACTATCTCTTAACATCCCCAAATTAACTCTTTATGACAAATCCTCACCTCATCATATCAACAAAGATAGCTTATGTTCCTACTTGTGTTTCAAGAGGATTTGAGAGGTTTAGATCAAGAATTGGGTAGAGAACTCTTGAAGGAAGCCAAGAACAAGAATAAGAGCTTTCAAGGGTCAAGTAGGTTTTCTTTGCCTTTTCTCTTCAAATTTATTCTGATGATTTCTGATTAAGTTAGGTCTAAAATTTTTTTATATTGGTTGATAATACATGGATATTGATGTATGAATTTTGGTGGTGTGTTTGGATGATGTTAAAAATCATTTTTGTGAAAAGAGATTTTGAGTCATGCTGCTGGATTTTCTATTTTCCTATAGGCGGTATTTGTTCAAATTTTCTGGTATAGTTGTGGGTATTTTCATGATCTAACAAAATTATATTTTGAAGGTAACATCCTAAGGCAACTTTGAGAATTTTTGTGGAGCACGATAAGGACTCCAACTTCTTGAAAAAAATCATGAACAAGACTGTATATGTGCTGTCTGAATTTCTAGTCTGAAGCTCGAATTTTGCTAATTTTTTTAACATAGCAAATGATTGATTTTTCCTTTGAAATTTTTATAGAGTGTTGATAACATCTTGAAGTTCAACTGGGAATTTTATTTTGAGTTGATTCAATCATTTTCTAGGGCTAAAAATTATATGTTTTGGGTTCTGAGTTGAGGTTAAGGGGTACATGACTACCGAATTTGTCTAATTTTTTCAATATTGTTAGAGAACTCTTTTTCTCTGAAATTTTTATGAAACCTTGTGGACACATTGAAGTGTCTTTGAGAATTTTTATAGCCTCTGAATTGATTGTTTGATGTGAAAATAAATTGTGCTAGTAATGTATGAAATCTACCATTATGCTGGAAATGCAACAATGCTTTAAATTGATGAAGTAATGGCATTTTGGTTCTAGGATGACATGAATACTTGATATTAACTATTTGGCCATATGACTTGTGACATATAAATGCATGCTAGAGGAATTGAAAAGTGGTTTATGAGGCATGATTGAAATTGTATTGTGAATGAATGCCTACATATGGTTTATGCGTGCATTTGGGAAAAAGAAAAGTGAATGATATATTGAATTAAGTTCTATAGCCACTAGAAACATGAGATCCTCTTTAACTTGTCAAGGGCAAATAAAGAAACATAAGATCCTTTGGACTTGTTGAAAGCAAATAGGGAGAGGTGAGATCCTTTCAACTTGTTAAAGGCAAATAGGCAAAACGGAGAAGGATGGGATCCTTTTGACTTGTCGAGGGCAAATAGAGAGGATGAGATTCTTTTGACTTGTCAAGGGCAAATAAAGAGGATGAGATAAGTTCACTGCATGTATTATATGCATACTTAGATTACTCTGAACTCGCCCTAGATGAATTACTATTCATTAGGACATTATGATATATGTGCATTAAGTGAGTGAAGGCTAAAAGAAATCCACTTCAAAAAAATAGTTTTTGAACTTTAAAATGAACCTTTGAAATATGTTGCATGATTACATTTTCCTAATAAACTGAAGTGGCTTGGCGATGATGATGACATTATGATTGTATAATTGGAGAGTTGCCCTATTGAGTATTGTATAATTCTCACCCTTATGTGTTTTTGTGTTCCCATGTCACCTCCAGGTTGATCAGGAGTATGATGTGGCTGCTACGTGAAAGAATGCGGATTTCCAGGAGTTGCTGTGTTTATCTTATTGTAATTAGTTAACTTACATGTATGTAAATGTAATAGGGGATATATCTATATTAAAGCTCATAAAATAGCTTCCTTTTTGTACTTGAACTTGAAATCAATAAATGTTTTGTTTCCTTGTTATATATATATTTAATAGAACCACGAATTAGTTACTACCCGAATTCGATTAATCTTATTATAGATAATTAGAAAAGTCCGCTAATTTATGAGTAACAACTCTTAAGTATAATGTCATGACTTAGGATGATGTTGTACTTGAGAGGATGTTACATAGCATGGTGACATTATTATTACCGTTAGTTTTATTATTATTGGTATTATTATTATTGCTACTTCAAAAATAACTATATAAGTAAAGTTATTATATATATATATATATATATATATATATATATATATATATATATATATGTATGTATGTATGTATGTATGTATGTATATAATAATCAAACGGGCACATTACACGGGTTACCTATATATATGTACGTAATGAAGGCACCTCCTGCAACTTCAATTCACTTTGTAGTTTTATTTTTTTTTCTTTTCTTCGTTTTATACTCCTAGTATATTTTAGGCACATTATAATATTCGCAATATTTTTCTATGATCTCTAGCCGCCAAAGGAATTTTTCCAGGAGAGATAATTGTGATTTCATTCAATTTTCTCCAATTAATATCTTTCAGGAAGTGATTTTCATGGAATTTAGTCAGTTCTTTCCTTTTTTTATCTAGTCTGTTAGTCCGTCTAACTTAGTTTTCTCTCAATATTTTTCCTTATCATCCCAAACTCAGTTTGGGTGATAAAGTTAAATTGTTTATGTTTTCATTATATTGTTTGGCAGTTATCAATGCCATTTCACTCCCCAAGGTCAAGTTGTAGAGAAACACACTCCCAGCTATCAACGGTGAGTGGGTTTAAGTTCATGACTATACTTTTGGTTATTATTATTATTATTTTCCAGATTATATAAATTATTTATGAAATTTTAGAATGATTTATGCCAAGAAATATGTCTTTATGGATTATAGAAATTTTAAAAAATTATTGTTTTATAGTTATTATGACAAATTATTATTTTAGAAAACTCATGGGACCATACTTGTTGTATATATGATTTATATTTATCTTATCAAGCTAGAAATTTCATGAATCCAAGTATTGTATAACAGTGAATTTTGTTGCTATTAATTTTTAGCTAATAAATAGTGAGAAACAAATCAGTGAGTTAACGACTCCAGGATTGATCGTTAATCTTGGTACCAAGTGGTCCACTAGAAGACTAGCTCATCCACAGGAAGGAACCTAGTGTGGTATCCATTTATGAGACCTAGTTAGGTGCCCATCAGATTAACCTTTGGCTCAGATTCAACTATCAATGTTATTTATGTACAAAATATTTCTTGTTTCACTACTAGTTATTGTCATAGATTTAGTTAAATTATTGTTCTCAATAATATTAATGTAATTATATATAAAATGTTTTACATAAGTCGCGTGTACATGTTATATATTTTTATTGTTGTTCCATGTAGATTGTGAGAGGATGCTTACTCACTAAGTTTTGATGAACTCACCCTTATCTTTTTCTCCTATAGATACAATTAGAGATCCAGTTACACCACTGGATCCTTCCAGGAGTGTTAGAACTTCTTTGGTGAGCTTCGCTTTGGAGTGAAGCTTATTTGTTATGTCCATTTAGTAGTGCTTCAATAATTGTGTAGGCAGGATCCTGGACATGCATTATATTGTTTTTACTATTTCCAGAATTTCAAACATTTATTTAATTATGTTTGGCTTTGGCCAAGTCATTTTATGTTAGTACTTATGATTGAAAACATTTTTAAAATTATGAAATTTATTTGAATTTGAGATATTTTGAATATATTCTATTTATTTATGCATATTAGCCAGTCACGTTTTAGAGGCATCTGTGGGGATTCAAATCCTCACGTGCCGATCACGTTCTCTAGACGAGTCATGATAAAGTGGTATCAGAGCGATAGATTTCCCTACATATTATTGGAGCAAGTGTCCACAAATAACATGGTATCTATGAAAATGGAAGCGTGCCCATTTGTATTGATGTAGTGCTATTTGAGGCCTTTAGGAAAGAGTTAGTCATTTCTAGGTTCAGAAGAGTTTGCCTTTCGTTAGCACTCATAGTCTTGTTATATGTCCTCCCTTTCACAGGTGTAACCATGCCACCTGGACACTCTTCATGCCTTCATCGTCAGTAGGAGTGATGCATCTAGTGGTAGTGCTTGCCTTAGAGCTTTTGAAGAATGGTAGCAAACTTGACAAATGTAATGACTAGGCAGTTAGAGGCAATTACCAGTCGCCTCCAGTTAGAGACACAGACGAGTCAGATTGGAGCATTTCAAAAGGATGGACCTGATTTTCAACGGGCATTCTACGACGAAGATCCTCAGGAATTTCTTAGGCAGGTGGAGAAAATAGTTGATGTCATCCATTGTTCTTCAGAGAAAGTCATGGAGTTGGCTTGCTTCCAGCTAGGAGGCCAAGTAGAGTTATGGTATCAGAGTTCCAGAGAGACATGGGACCACTAACTTTCCCTCTTGGGAATGGTTCAAGGAAGCCTTCATACGAAGGTTCATATTAGAAAGCCAGGAGGTACAGATGATTGAGGAGTTTTTGAAGCTCCGTTTAACTCCAGGCATGACAATTCAGAGTATGATGAGCGTTTCACTTATCTAGCACATGCACCTCCAGGATGAGACCAACGGAGACAGCTCAGGGTGGGACGTTTTGTTCAGGGTCTATCCAGAGATATGTTCTCAGTTGCAACCTCACGTGGGGACCATCGACTATGCTCAGGTGGTAGACATAGCAATTAATATTGAGAGCGGGTTAGAGAGCATAAGGTGATGAGAGAGACCAATAAGAAGGCCAAGGTTCATGCCTCTTTTTCACTGGAGGTGAGCAAGGGTCACCATTAGTAGGCCTAATAGGGTCATGATGGGACAATTTCCCCACATCTAGCGCCCAGCTACGTCACAAACTTTGAGTAGAGGGGCCAGTTAGCATAATGGACAGTGGTTCATGGTCATATCCAATATGCTCGACTTCCAGGAAGAGACATCGGTTAGTGTTTAGTTGGTTCCTCAGGATGTTACGGAGATGGTGAGCCAGGCCACATGTGCAAAGAGTGCCTGATGTTTCAAGGAGCTCGAAGTCAAGGGTCAGTGACCCCCCATGTCAACTCATCTCTAATCAACAGGGCTTAGGGTGGCTTTATCGCTTCGACAGGATGTGAGCGGGAAAGGGTCCTTAGAGGTAGAGGTGTAGGCGGTAGAGGAGTAGGTGGAAGAGGCCAAGGTAATGGGGAAGCCTCGTTTATTTGCTATGACCTGGTAGGATATGCAAGCTTCAAATGAAGTGATAACATGTATGACAATAGTATGTTCCTTTAATGCCATGACGTTGTTTGACTTGGGTCCAACTATTCTTATGTGCCCCCATTCTTTGCCTTACGGTTGGAAGATCCCCTAAGAATCTTGAGAAGCCGTTTTTAGTTGGGGTACCTTGAAGAAAGCCCATCCTTGTTCGACAATGTATAAATTGTGCGTAGTCAAAGTTAGTGACATGCACTACAAAAAATAGGTAAATTGTGGCGGTTGAATT
The DNA here is from genome assembly GCA_030441495.1 of Dalbergia oliveri. NCBI lineage: Eukaryota > Viridiplantae > Streptophyta > Magnoliopsida > Fabales > Fabaceae > Dalbergia > Dalbergia oliveri. Next base: position 32,785 of record JAMLFY010000233.1, read on the forward strand.
GGAGTCTTTGGAACCACCATAATATACATGAATTAAGCGGTTTTATTAATCACCACAATTTAATGAAAAAATGGCGGTTGAGAGGTATATAATGGTGGGTTTCCATTTTAGCCCTTTTAAAAAATCAAAACAAAAAGGGATTAGGGATGCTTTCAAGTCTTAACCCTCACTTTCCCTTCACACTTCTCCCCATCTCATCTTCTTTCCCAAAGGCCACCGTCAATTGTCTCCGTCTCATCTGCCATCCCAATGCCATTGCCTCTACTCCATGACGCCGCCGCCCTAACTCTCTGAGATGCTGCCCGCTCCATGATGCCTTTGCTTCGTGCTCCCGTCGCCTAAGCATCGAGCTCGCTCAGCAGCACACCTAAAAGGTCATCATCCGCCTCCTCAACGCGCCCTTCCCTCTCCCTTCAATCCCAAGCGCCCAAGCTCAACAACACCAACAACAAGAAGCTCTGTTTCTCGATGATATCTCTACTGGTTTCTACTTCATGCTCAAGCTCTTACTCCATGATGTGAGTTGTCACTACTTTCAACAAATTAAATTTAATTCATAACTGAATACACAAAAAATGTAGCTAGGGTGCAATCCAGTTGTCTCACAAGGAAGTGTTACTAGCCAATTAGAAATTTAGGGATTTTGAAATTATTGCAATAATAACAAATAATGGAGAGAATTATATGAGAGAATTACCTATAAGGATTCCCTAGATTAAGAGTTGTTCAATCATAAGATTCAAAAGATAAATTCATGGCGTGGTTACTTTCATTAGTTATGCTACCATACAACAATGATGCAATTCTGCTTAATGGTCACATAATCGTACTCCCACTAAAGGTTTGACTAACACATGCACTAGTAATCCATAATCATGGTTCTATGAACCCATGCAAGTTAATTATCAATTGTAGAAACCTAATTCCCAAATGGAGTTAATTTCAATCCCTTACCAATTGGAAGTAATTTAATCAATTGACCAAATACCCAATGAAATCCTAATTATGCATGTGAATGAACACACAATTCAGCAACCCTCAAAAATACAATTGTAATAATTCTCACAACCAATATTAGAGAGAGATGACAAGAGGTAGAGAAAAATCAACCATAAATTACAGCTAAAAATAGGAACCTGAAGAACAATCTTAATCTTCAGTGATTCTTGCACATAGTAAAAGGATTACTCTTCCATAAGGGGAAGATCACAATTGTTGTTAAGGAAGAGTACAAATTGCAATCCCAAACGAGAGCCAAAAGAAAGATTAGAAGCTCCCAAAACCTAAAGAGGGTAAAGAGAGGAGGAGAGTGCTTGATGGTAAAAATAAAAGTAATAAGTAAAAAAGGGTCCCTACAATTGTTGACCTATTCCTATTTATAATATAGCAAAAATAACACAAAGTTTAGGCCAACCTCATAAAATCATGATGTTATGACGCTCTGCACGCGTATGACCGGTGGTCATCGACCGTCTGGGGTGGTCAATTAAGAAAATCTGAGTCTCTGTTCCGGGGGTCATTGACCATTGGGGTGATTAACTGAACACTTTCAAGCCTATTTTGAGGGCCAAAACGTTCAAACTATCTCTTCGAACTAGAAATAGAAATTGTAGCTCTTTCAATAAGTTTTCCAATGCCATAAGAGTAACCTCAATTGAACATCTGTAGCTTAGATATTGGCAAAATACTAACTAAGAGTCAAATTAGACAGCATTAGAACATCAGCAACCTTCAATCTTGCAACTTGATTTTCTCCAAGAGGCAGTTAGAACTAGGTTTTGAGCTAAACATGAAAGTTATAAGCACTTATTGATCTTTCCAAAATATCTTCATTTGTCTCAATCCGAACCCTATAGAGAGATAGGAATTTTCCATTCCAATACTTCCTGTAAATGAGCTCAGAAACTCTTCTATTTCTCCCAAATTCTCCCAAATTGAACATGGTACAAACTCCATGCACCTCTATGGTCTTCATAAAGTAATATGGGAAGTCCCTAGAAGCAAATAACACTCACAAAAGAGGATTAAAAGTCAGGAAGCTCTAAAATATATTTATTTATCAAAATGGTGCAAAGAACCATGATTTTATTCAATGATATCCAATAAGGACTAAATGCAAATCTACCAATTACCCATCAATTAAGTACAATTAAGATGCAAAATGTCCAGAGTTAGAATGAAGAATGGATGCATAAATACAACCCATCAAACTCCCCCACACTTAAACAATTGCATGTCCTTATGCAAGAAACTAAATGGATGCAACAAAGACTTGACTCCTAACTCTACTAACTCTAAAAATGCATGATGCATGGAAAATAACAATATTCCAATCAATGGACCTAGAGATACAAGCAATGAGCTTTCACACCAACAAACAAAGAGGATCTCAACAAGCAAGGCATGAGAGAACATAGCACACAAGGTGGAATTCACATACATGATGAATGAATCAAGTACAAAAGTCTTCCCAAAGTTAGTGTTTGCCACTCATTTGCTCAAGTGTTTTAGGATAAGATGTACAATCAAATCACCTTAAATGAAAATACATTACCATAGGCTTGTTAGGGGTCTCATTCTCCATTTGTCACACACATATGCATCCTGAATCAAGAAGACTTTCTTTTGGTTGTGATGGGGCTTAGGTGAAGGTGAGAGAATATGAAGGCTAGGGGAGCTAAGCCTCTAGTCAAAGGATAGCAAATGCATCTTAAAGAGCACAAGTGTCTAAGGGTACACTTTGTGTAACTTAACCATTCACAGACCCTTAATTTGCAATGTGACACACCTTCATCTAAACTTTTGCAATTTTTTATCTTTTTCTTTTATTTATTTTTTTTGCTTTTTGTTTTATCTTTTTTTTTATGTGCCACTTACTAAAATTATTATTTTTTGGCCATTCAGATATACATTGTCTTTCCCACACTTAAATTGGGGCATGTCCTCATGCTTCCTCCACACTTATGCTCAAACACATATATAAAAATTGCACAAATGCTCTCCTAAGCCTAAAAGGTTGGGAATTTTCATGGTTTTTCATTTTTATTTAAGAATGTGTTAAAACAAAAGAAGGGGCAATAATGCTCAAGGGGGGCTAAACAATGGTAATATGCAAAGGTTGGTTGTATAGTTAAGTGGCTAAAAACAAGAAAATTGCCTCAATCACCTTCAAGTATGCACGAGAACACATTTTCAAACAAGACCCTATGCAAGTTCTAGAATACAAATCCAAAGAAAAACACATGAGCAAAAAAGGATGGCACATGATATCCTAAACCAATCAAAGAGGCTAAAAAACTCACAGGTAGCTTGCATGTACTCATTCCAAACAAGACTGAATCACCAAGTATGCAACACATTATAAATTCAATGCAAAGGAAGTCAATATAGTGCATGTGGTGTCAGCCTATGCATGTAAACTCAAAGGTATCAAAGGAATGGTGTGAAACACAAATAAAATGAAACATGATGCAAGACTCAAAACTAAAAATGAAAGTAAAAATAAATAAAATGCAAAAAATATAAAAGAGAAAAGTAAAGAAGAGCTCACTTATGGTGGGTTGTCTTCCACTCAGCACTTTGCTTTAAAGTCCCTAAGTTGGACATTAGGGCCCTCACCGAGGCGCGTGCTTCAACCTATAGAACTCCCATCTTAGCCCCTAAATCCTTGGGAGCTTCATAGAGGTGTTTTAGTCAATGCCCACTGACTTTAGAGTGAATCTTAGACCTTAGGTCCTCTAACTCAACTACACCACAAGGCTATACATAAGTGACCAAGAATGATCCTTTCCATATGGACTTTGACCTTCAGTTATGACTTTAACAGGACTCATGTAGAATCTTTTGCCCTTCTAAGGCTTTTTCCCTAGGATAGCCTGGTCATGGGGCACTTTCGAAACAGATGGTGCTACCCAGATGGGATACCATTATTCTTAAGCTCTTGAGAAACTCTACTAAGGCGATTCATCATATCCCATAAGAGAAGAAAAAATAGGAAATGAGGGTTGTACATCTTACCAGTAAACTATCATATGCATTTTCCAATCGGAGTCAATGACATTAATGCCAAACACAGAGTGTTCCTCAGGGGGAATTTCATGGCATTAGACAAACAAAATTGGGCTTTCAAATCCCCATACTCCATGGATAATGTACAGCATAAACATCAATCTTGGTTCTGTAGTTTTCAAAGGGTTTACCTAAGATTAATATATGCTGGTTGGATAAGTGTCATTCTCTCTCTCAAGCACATAAAAATTAGAAGGAAATATTAAATCATTTACCTTCACCAAGACATCTTCCAATACCCTCTCTAGCTTTAAGCTACGCTAGGAAGAAGCTCAATTGGCAACTCAATAACTAAGCTTCCTAAAGTGTAAGGATTGGTAGAGTGATTTTGGCATAACATTAATCAATCCTAGATTAGCCATGGCTTGCTTGATTGCAGGTTTCCAATGGTGCAAAATATTGAATGTGCCTATCCTTACACTTGGGGGGCAAGTTGCATGACTTGATGATGGAAGAAGCATTCACCCCTATAGTCACCTTCTTCTCACCGCCCCTGATTGTAACATCGTCCCAAGTATAAAACACCATTCTTAAGCCATGATATCATACTCGAGAGTTGTTACTTGTTAATTAGCGGACCTTTCTAAATCCTAGCAAGCTCGATTCACGTACAACACCATATACTAAGCGTAATTCTATTAAAACATATTACAAGTAAACACAATATTCATTGAATACACAGCTAAAATACAAAAGGAAACTCCTCTATGAGCTTTACTACATGTTTATCCTCTAATACATTTACATACATTTTCTATCCCACTAAGACAAAATAGAAACAGGTAACTACTATACTATTCGTCCCATATTCCTTTGCATAGCAACATCATCGCCCTCTGGCTTAACCTGGAGGCGACAGAGTACACAAACCATAGGGGTGAAAATTTTAAAATCTTAGTAGGAAACTCCCAATCACAATCATAATGTCATCGTCATTTGCCCCTTAGCCATTCCTTTTATTTAGGTTGACTATGCAGCAATATTCTAAAGGTTCATTTTAAAGTTCCAAAATCATCCTTCCGAAGTGGGTAGCTTTTAACAATCAACAGTACGTGTACATATATCTAGAAGCTCAAACACATAGTAAGTAAATCTACTTAAAGGATTTCATATGATATGGATGATGCATGTATCAAATATAGTAAAGTTATCTCAAAGTGATCTTGTTCCATCAAGGCCATAGAAAGCCAATTAGTGCATTTTTCTTTTCATTGACATAGGAAAGACTTAGTTTATACCAACGGGTATTTTCAGTGGACAACTCCCAATAGATCCGCTTATACCAACGAGTATTTATGGTGGATCACACCACACAAGGGAAATAGACTTCTTATCAGGATTTAATCCATTATATGTGGTTATCGAACTTCATTTTTACCATTTTTAAATCCCACACAGATTTATTCCTCACTCATACATCTACCAACTATAAATTGGGGGTTTCTCTTTTTCAATTTCCTTCCTCATTCAACCTAAGTCTTGTTTCCGTTTTATCCATATGTCAGAACATGCACGATTGAAATTTATATATATTCTCTTTTCTCAAATGCACGCATAATGCATATATAGGCATCCATTCACAATATAATCTCAATCATGCCTCTAGCATACTTTTATATGTCACAAGTCACATGGCCAAACACTTAATATCAAATACTCATATCATACTAGAAGCCAAAATGCCATTACATTCTCAATTCAAAGCATTGTTTCATTTCACAATGGGCAATTTTCACCCATTGTAGCACAATTTGTTTTGCTCATCAAACAATCAATTTAGAGGTTATAAAAATTCTCTAAGACACTTAAATGTGTCTAGGAGACTCTGTAAAAATTTCACAGCAAACGAGGCTCCCTAGCCTTGTAATTAAATTATACAAATTTAGTGGTTGAAAGCCACTCATTCACAGCTCACGAGGGACCTTACAATTTTTAACCCCAACAAATGATTGAATCAACTCACAATAAAATTCACAGTGATACTTAAATATGTTAGTAACTTCGTGTGAAAATTTCAAAGGCTAATTCAATCATTTGCTATGATAATAAATTTCGGACAAGTTTACACCTTCAGCTCAAACAATCAAGGATAACATCTGCCTCATTTTCCTTCTGATTTTTCTGAGGCATCAAACCTTAAAAATAACATCCAAGAAAATTCATCTAGTTATTTTAAGGTGTTCTCTTCAACATATAATTTTTATAGCTCATGAACACCCAAAAATATACCAGAAAATTCATGAACCACTGCTGCCTCAGGACAACAGAAATTCAGGAAACCTAGTCCAAACTTATTTTGATAAAAACCCTCTCTTTAACACCATCCAAACACACCACCAAAAATCACACATCAATATCAACATAATATCAACCAAAAAAACCAGAAATTTCGACCTAAGTCATGCCAAACAGATCAAAAAATTTGACAAAGAAAGGCAACAGAAACCCTACTTGTAGTAACCTATAAGCTCCTTGGTTTCAAGATTAACTAAACTTGATTCCTTCTCCTCCAAGCTCCTATTCTAACTTCAAACGCCTCTATATCAGTGAGGTGTGAAAGGGAGAAAGGTAAGGATTGATGAGTGATTGATTTTTGTTTGGTTAGATTTGTAGGGAATTGGGTGTAGAACAAGCTTAATGAAGAACTTTGATGATTGAGTATGGACGCTCTCATTTCTGCTTTAGTGCAAATGACCAAATACCCAGGTCATCCTTACCTGGAATTAAAGGGCAGTTGAACCTGGTCCTTGAATGGGTCACTCAATGTTTGAAGGGGATCACATCTGTTGTGTTTGATATCCAAGGTGAAATCTCGTTTCTCGGTTTCTGAATGACAAAATATTGGATTTGTCTATCTGAAAAGGTGCCGTTTGAGCCCTTGAAACTTTCCCAGGAAGTTTGGAATGATGTTTATAAGCGATATTTGATGTCTAGCTCGGCAGAAGGTCCAGTAGTTAGTGTAAATTACCATTTTGCCCTAAAAAGATGTACAGTGAGCCTAATCTAACAATTAAGCAAACCTAAGCAATATTAGGCTTTAATCGAAGATTAATTTATTTCAATTAATCCAGAGTAAATATTAAGGTTAATTAGAACCTAAAATTACTTAGATAAACTCTAATGCATTTTAATTCAATATTCCTAGTTATGAATCTTGAATAGTATTTTCTCTCCAATTCCTTAAATTAAGGAATTGTGTCATACCTCATTTGACTAGAAATGATTTAAATTATTAATCTAGCAAGATTACCCTCCTGAATCAAGTTTACAACCTTAATTAGCCAATTACTTCACCTAAACACTTTCTTACAACTCCTAACCAAAACCTTAATCAAGAAACACCTAAACACATAACTAACCCACAATTAGATGAATGAATTTTCTCTCTCTTGGCCTTAAGTGGCCGGCCACTTCTCTTTTTGGCCATCATATGTTGACTTATTCATACTCCAAAGGCCATGCCTACACCATGCCTTAAGCCATGCCTCACCATGCCTTCAACCATACTTATAACCATACCTTTGTAAGAGATATTTCCTCCCTCCTCCTCTCCAAAGTGGCGCCTTCCCTCCCTTGGAAGCCTCAAGTTGAAAATTTCTATAAATACCAAGCCTTGATGAACCTTGTCACACTTTGGTTCATTTGTTAAGTTTACACTTCTTGCAAAAATTCTCTCATTTCCTCTCAAGTTCCCTCACATTGGCCAATTCTTCCTCCAGTTTCAAGAGGATTCCTTCTCATTTCATCAAGAAACAAAGCTTCCTTTCATCTTTTAAAGACTTCCTTAGGTGGGTTTTGGTTTTAATGTTTTTACTTGTGTTCTTCAAGAAAAGTTCTAGTTTTCTCTTGGTTTTAAACTCTTTTCCTTTTCCTTTTTTCTTTTTGGCCAAGAGGCCTTTTTATAAAGAGAACATGAGCTTGATGATGAGGTTTCAAGATAATGACTTGTTATTGTCATGTGAGAAACCTCTAAAGCTTGAAACAACTTGGTCTTGGACCATACATGCTTGTGTTTCTTTCTTTCCCTTGCTTATATTTTCGGTTCCTTGTCCTTCTTTCTTGAGTGATTTGGTTTCCTTTCCCTTTCCTTTGAAGGATTTCGGTTTCTTCTGCCTTGGTTTGGACAAAGTTTGCTAAAAATGTAAAGTAGATCACAAAAGTTTTGTTAAGAAAATTAATCCTAAGATTTCAAAGAGCTTAAGCTTACCCTTGCCAACCTTAAAGTTGGTCGGCGTTTTAAGAGTTTACTCTAGGTTGAAGCCCATGAGCAATAAAATAAAGAATATGAGACTTTTATTTATAAGTTTTGTTGAGTGTTGGTATTTTTGTCTTAAGTCCACACTCATGAGCTTGATGATGAAGTTCAAACCAAAGTCTTCTTTGAAGATTTGGTGCTAAGAACTCTAAAGCTATCTCATTTGTTCAAGATACATGTTGGGTTAGGCTAGTAATGTCCCTTTAAAAGTCTTGCAAGAGCTCTAGTAAAGATAAAAACAAGTTGCAATCATGTTTAAGTTTATGCCTTGCATAATACGTTTATTTTAATGCCATCACTAAACTCTCAAGAACAACTAAGTGAACTTGCATTGTCATGTTTATTTTCCCCAAGCTTGCATTTCATGTTTACACTTCAAGTCATCACTTAAGCTCAAAGATAATAATGAGGTTGCATCTCATATTTATTTTATGCACTCACTTTATTTTATAAAAAGTAAAATAAGTGCATTACATGTTTAAGTTTATGTTATCACCTAAATACCCTAGAGCTCAAAGACTTGCCCTAAGTATCTTCAAAGGGAAACTTTAATCAAAGAAATGGATGTGTTTAGTAATTATACAATGAACGGTTTGATTTTGTAAAATGCAAGGATAATTTCTGAAATTGTTGGAAAAATGTTTTAAGAGGTCTCAAGGTGTTTAAATAGTTTGGAATGTGTCAAAAATCATGTTTTCTCAAATTCTAAGGTTTGGTGTTGATTACCAGCCTATGTAATCAATTACAAGGAGTGGTTTTTCTAGGTTGACTTCTGGAATCATTACCATATTTATGTAACGATTCCAAGGCTGTCTTCATGCTTTGAAAGGATCCTTAAAGCCCTATAATCGATTACCTATTTGTGTAACCATTACTCCAATGTTTTTCATTTTTTTCCCAAGTAACCCACCTAGGCAAATCAAGACCATCCTAAGTAATCGATTACCCAGTTATTTTTAAACACAGAATAAAATTAGTCCCCCTGTAATCGATTACCAGGCACATGTAATCTATTACCAAAATACCCTTTTTGCTCATAAAATTATTCCAAGAGAAAAATCTATAACTCGTATGCACTTATAACATGATTTTATGCAATTGTGCGTGATATATAATATTTTTGGTTTTCTATTGTTGGCCACCCATGAATTCTGCCTTTCAGGAGTTAAATGAGTAAGATTATGTTTGAGAAATATGAGAAGCGATGTTGTTGGTTAGGAAGGGCTAAGTAAATAGAAAAGTTTGAGAACTAAAATCCTAATATCCTTAGACATGAAATAATGATAACTTTTGTCTAGTAATCCTGAGTTAAGAAAAATGTCCCATAATTAGTGTTTATGCCTAAAATTTCTAACCTAGGATCTTAGACAAACAGAACTTAGAAAAAGAGTCTAAGGTGTAGATCCTAGAATCCCATAGTCAAGTAATGATCATGATGTTTAATTATACGACGCTGATTGAATGAGTCATGAACATAAATTTTAAGAACTATAGGTAATGATCCCTTAGGTGTTATATAGAATCGTAATAGGTTAGAATTGAAACACCAGCTTAAGACCCTTGGAAAAGCCAAGCATAAGACACCATGAGGTAGGAAGTTGATGTGAGAATTAGACCAAGCGAGTGTGCTTTTGTTATGTATGAATGTGTTAATGACATGAGTTTGATAACATAAAGATTCATGGTGTATTGTGATGATGAATTTGGTATGTTGTTGGCATAATGCATGAGACTATGTGATACAAGTGAGCCAGAGAAAGTATGTTCTTATGATTGAAAGGTTTATTGGATTGAGGAATTTATGAGACAACATGCATTATGTGAGTTATGTGGCATGATCAAAATTGAGGAAATTTAAGGTGCAGTCATTATGCTCGAATTTCCGTCAAATTTGAGAAGATAAAGAAAGTTTTGAAAATGACAAGATGTTTAATGTGACACACATGACGTACTTCTCCTACTCCTTAGGAGAAGGCAAAATGATAGGGCATAGACATTGCTTGCCAAAGCGGAACAAAGCTTCGTTGGCTTAACAGTTGATGCATTTCTAGAAGGAAAAAGTCCCACGATGGTGAGACCTTAGGCCCCCAACCGTACTCTAGGAGTCAAGGATTATTATGATGATTATGATTATGATTATGATCACTATTTAAGAGGATAAGTAAGAACTATGATGACTAGTTAAGGATCAAGCTTATAGCCTAGTTTAGGATGGTTACTATTATAATGTTTGGTGTCACAAGATCGATGTTCAAGAGAAGTTACATGCCACTTATATGATGAACGATTATTGTTTGGTTTGCCTAAGATGTTGCCATGCATTCATGTTCCCTTATTGCATACATGCATTAAATATCTAACACCATAAAGAATATTAACCTTGGCACAATTATTGAAAAACCTCATAATGAACCTATGCATGTTTAACCTTTTCAGATAACCCAAAGGTTCCTAGGAATGTAAATGATTACAGAGGATAAGGTTTTCCCTACGAGATTCTTTAGCAAGATTCTCACCGTTCTTTTTTTTTCTTTCCATTACGTCTTCAGGATTCAATGGCGTCGTTGTGATCTTCATTGACCCGCCCACTTGGGAGGTGCACTATGACCCCGAGCACCAGTCTTACCACTTCCAGGGTCATTGTGAGGTGCGCGTTTTGTGTACGTGGATGCCTCGGCTTCCTGTCTCCACATCGCTTCGAAGTTTGAAGAGTTGCATTAAGTTCTCGGTTTTCCAAGGAATCCCGATGAATATGAAGTGGTTAAGTTTGAGGCGGGGTTGAGGGCCGAACTTAACGTAGCGTTGGCGCACATGGAGATTAGGGATTTCCTTACCTCAAGTCAACAAGTGCCGGATCATTGAGGAAGGGCACAAGAGCCAGGTGCTGTGTGTGCCCAATTGCCTGGTCTGGGACCTCAGCTCCAGAAATTCAGCCGTTACATTAGAATAAAGCAAGGAACCACTACCATCCCTACCAATCCAACCGAGTCAAGCATCACAACACCAACAACAACATCATCAACAAACACAAAGAGGACCTAACATCAACCTTCCGAGAACACTGAGGCCGCCGTTTAACCACAACCCGGGAACTGCAACCATCAGAAGGAACTGGCACCTCAACAACAACAACAACAATAATCAAAGAGGGCCAAGCTGGGCCAAGGACAAGAGACTAGAAGGCCCTGTGTCTTTGCGTATCGCACAAGCCATGGAGTGCCCCGCCTGGGAAAGTACGCCATGGCATCGTCTGGAAGCGAGCAAGGAAGTAGATGTTAGCAAGTGTGGCAAGCCCCACTACATGAAGGATTGTAGAAGCAATGGAGGGTCATCAAGTCAAATCTCTGACCTAACACCAAGAGGGAGACTTCCCTCAATGTGGAAAGAGGCGAGGTCCACGACCTCATCGAAGGTAAGTGCGAATTAAAAATGGTAGAACCTTAACTGTGTATATGTTCTTGTGCTACTCATTCCTTTATCTCACATGCTAGTGTCGAGTCTCTAAATTTGAAAGTTTCTAAGCTTCCTTTTGACCTTATTGTTTACTCCTACAAACCGTCCTGGACATACATGTAACTGTTGTTTAAATTGTCATCTTACCTGTTGAAAATAGATCCTTTGTCATAGACTTATTTGTTTACCCTTGAAAGACATAGGAGTAATTCTTGGCATGGATTTGTTTATGCTGAACCATGTATTGTTGGATTGTTACACCAAGTCTGTTATTTTTCATCATCCCCCAGCAAAACTAGTCAAACCTTGAACTTTATGTAAATTCTGAGATGTCTTCTGAGTGGGCAGAAAATCAGGGATATACTCCTTCTAGCCACTAGGAGGTAGACTTTGAAGAGAACATAGATGATATTCCTGTAGAAGAGAGTATCCCGAGGTATTTTCTGATGAAGAGTTCCTCCGAGAGAGAAAGTGGAGTTCTCCATTGAGTTAGTTTTGGAACGAGACCTATCTCAATAGCCCTTTATAGGATGTCCCCCTTGGAGTTGAAGGAGCTAAAAGCCCAGTTGGAGGGAGCTCGAAAAGAGTTTTATTAGACCTAGTGCTTCACCGCCTGGAGGAGCCCGTTTGTCGGTTAAGAAAAAGGATGGGAGCATGAGGTTATGTGTAGATTATAGGCAATTGAATCTGTAATGGTAAAAGATAAATACCCTTTGCCTAGGATTGATGATCTCATGGACCAAGTTAAAGGAGCGGTAGGTTCTCTAAATTGATTGAGGTTCTGATATCAACCAGATTGAGAGATGAGGATATACCTAAGGCCGCCTTTAGAACACTTGCAATTGTAAACTTTGAGTTCGCCGTGATCTCCTTTGGATTGACAAATGCACCCACCGTGTTCATGGACTACATGAAGGATCTTTAGACCCTATTTAGATAAGTTCGTGGTTGTTTTCATAGATGGTATCTCATCTATTCGAAGACTCATGAGGACCATGAAAGTCACCTAAGGTTGGTTTTAGAGGTGTTGAAGGAGAAAAAGTTGTATGTTAAGCTCTCTAAGTGTGAATTTTGGTTGGAGGAAGAAAGTTTTTGGGACATGTATTGAAAGGAGGTATAGCTATTGACCCTAGTAAGATAGAAGCCGTAATGAACGGCATAGACCGACCACCGTATCCGGAAATAGAGAGCTTTTTGGGATTAGGAGGCTATTACCGTAGGTTTATTAAAGGATTTTCCAGATTTCCCTTCCCTAACCAAGCTTACTAGGAAGAACACCCAATTTTTATGGAATCTGAATTGTGAAAGCTTCCAAGAGTTAAAGGAAATGTTGACCTCTACCCAAGTTTGGTTTTACCAACCCCAATGTACCCTTCGAGGTATATTCCGACACTTCTGGAAAAGGTTTAGGCTGTGTGCTTGATGCAAAATAGGCAAGTAGTAGCCTACGCATCTAGACAACTCAAGCCGCATGAGGTTAATGCCCCCTACCCATGACCTAGAGTTAGCTGCCATAGTGTCTACCTTAAAGATTTGGAGGCATAACTTGTTTGGAGTAAGGTTTAAGTTTTTACTACAGAGTCTTAGCATCTCTTTGATCAAAAGAGTTAAACATGAGGCAAAGAAAGTGGATGGAGTTCTTAAAGGACTATGATTTCGGTTAAGTTACCACCCCGGCAAGGCCAATGTGGTCGCCAATGCCTTGAGTTGAAAGTCATTACGCTTATCCCACATGATGGTCAAGGAAGTTGAGCTAATAGAGAAGTTTAGGGACATGAATTTGGGATGTCATGTTAAGAGTGTGAAGATGTGTCATCTTACCTGGAACAAGTGGGTTTAAATAAGGTTGTAATGGCACAAGTAGAAAATGAGGAGTCAGGGAGACCCTTGAGGCGGTGAAGGCTAGAAAGCTTAAGGGTTTTGAGCAAGGGACAGATGGTTTATGGAGGTTTGAAGGGCGGATTTGTGTACCACAAGATGGTGACCTCGGAGAGTATCTTGGAGGAGGCCCATAAAAGCCACTTCACCATCCATCCTGTGCCACCAAGATGTATCAAGATTAAAGATGTTCTGGTGGCTAGGATTAAAAAGACGTAATTGCCTGTTAGTAAGTGCTTAGCTTGTCAAAAGGTGAAGATTGAGCACCAAAAGCCTTCAGGATGTTACAACCTTTGCCTATCCCCGAATGGAAGTTGGATAGCATATCCATGGATTTGGTGACCAGCCTACTCGGGACCCAGTCCTGATGACGCTATTTGGGTAATAGTGGAAATGTAACCAGTTGGCCCATTTCTACCAATCAAGATAACCCTTTCCTTAGATAAGTTGGCCCAGTTGTATATCCAAGAGATAGTGAGGTTACATGGAGTTTCATCGATCAGAATCTTGAGTTCGAGATCCGCGGTTTATGTCACGTTTTGCAAAGGAGCCTTTCAAAAGGCATTTGGTTCAAGTCGGGTTTAGAATACCTGACCAACCCCAAACAGAATGGACAATCAGTAAGAACTATCCAAACATTGGAAAACATGTTGAGGGCATGTGTTTTGGATAGAAAGGGAGTTGGGATAAGTACCTGCGCTTATCAGTTCGCGTATAACAGAGTTATCATTATCATGCGAGTATCCTATGGGCATTGAAGCCTTGTATGGAAGGAAGTGCCAGTCGCCTTTGTGTTGGCATGATCCCTAGAACAAAGCGTTTTGGGAATCATGGAGTGAGGGGAAACCACAGAGCAAAACAGAATGATCAAGGATTGAATCTTGACTACTCAAGGCCCAAAGAGCTATGCGGAGAAACGGCAAAAGCCGTTGGAGTTTCAAGAAGGCGAGCATGTTTCTTAAGAATTACCCCCACTACAGTGCAAAGGTAGAGCCATGAAGTCAAGAAGTCCAGTTCCAATTTCTAGTCCTTCCAAATCCTTCAGTTTGGACAGGAGCCTGGAGAATAGCCCTACCCCCTAACCCTCTCAAATCTTCACAACGTCCTTCATGTCTCCCAGCTAAGAAATATCAACTGAATCTAGTCATGTGCTAGAACCAGAACATGTACAGTGAAGGGAGGACTGAACTTTCAATTTGCCACCAATCAGGATCGCGATCGATGAGTCAGCCCAGGAACAAGCTCTGTCCTTTGTGAAAGTCACGTGGGATGATAAGAGAGGAGTACATGGAGTTGAACCGAGATACGGATGAAGTATCCCAAGCTTTAGTAACGAATTTTGAGGCGAAATTCTTTTTAAAGGGAGTAAGGAATTACGTTCTCTTTATTTTGTCTATTTTTCAGTGCAAATGACCAACATGCCCTTTAAATGTTTACCCGAATTTTAGGTACAGCGATTATGTCCTCTAATGGGTCAACTCAATGTTTGAAGGGGATCACATCTGTTGTGTTTGATATCCAAGGTGAAATCTCGTTTTCCGAACTTTCAGCTCAAAATGACCAAAATACCCCTTGGATTCTACATCTAAAAGGTGCCGTCAGCCCTTGAACTTTTCCAGGAAGTTTGAATGATGTTTATGAGCGATTTGATGCCTAGTTATGTCTGAAGGTTCCCGTGCAGTTTAAGTGCAAAATTACCATTTTACCCCTAGAACAGTGGAATTAGCCTAATGAACACAATTAAGCAAACCTAAGCAATATTAGGCTTTAATCGAAGATTAATTTATTTCAATAATTAATCCAGAGTCAAAATAATTTATTAAGGTTAATTAGAACCTAAAATTGCTTAGATAAACTCTAATTGCATTCTTTAATTCAAGATTCCTAGTCATGGAATCTTGATAGTGTTTTCTCTCCAATTCCTTAAATTAAGAAATTGTGTCATACCTCATTTGACTAAGAAAATGAATTTAAATTATTAATCTAGCAATATTACTCCTAATCAAGTCTTGACAACCTTAATTAGCCAATTACTTCACCTAAACACTTTCTTACAACTCTAACCAAAACCTTAATCAAGAAACACCTAAACACATAACTTAACCCACAATTAATATGAACTAATTTTCTCTCTCTCTTGGCCTAAGTGGCTTGCTACTCTCCCATTTTCCCATCATATCTTGACTTATTCATACTCTAAAGGCCATGCCTACACCATGCCTTAAGCCATGCCTCACCATGCCTTCAACCATACTCAACTCATACCTTTGTAAGAGATATTTCCTTCCTCCTCCTCTCCAAAACCCCTTCCCTCCCCTTGGAAGCCTCAATGTTGAAAATTTCTATAAATACCAAGCCTTGATGAACCTTGTCACAACTTTGGTTCATTTGTTAAGTTTACACTTCTTGCAAAATTCTCTTCATTTCCTCTCAAGTTCCCTTACATTGGCCAATCTTCCTCCAAGTTTCAAGAGGATCCTTCTCATTTCATCAAGAAAACAAAGCTTACTTTCATCTCTCTCAAAGACTTCCTTAGGTAGGGGTTTTGATTTTAATGTTTTTGCTTGTGTTTTTCAAGAAAAGTTCTAGCTTTCTCTTAGTTTTAAACTCTTTTCCTCTTCCTTTTCTTTCGGCCAAGAGGCCTTTTTATAAAGAGAACATGAGCTTGATGATGAGGTTTCAAGATAATGACTTGTTGTTGTCATGTGAGAAACCTCTAAGCTGAAACAACTTGGTCTTGGACCATATATGCTTGTGTTTCTTTCTTTTCTTGTCTATATTTTTTGGTTCCTTTTTCCTTTTCTCTTGAATGGTTTCGGTTTCTCTTTTCCTTTTTCCATTAAAGATTTTGGTTTCTTCTTCCTTGGTTTGAACAAGTTTTGCTAAAAATGTTGAGTAAATCACAAAATTTTGTTAAAGAAAATTAATCCAATGTTTTCCAAGAGCTCTAAGCTTACCCTTGCCAACCTTAAAGTTGTTCCTTTAAGAGTTTACTCTAGATTGAAGCCCATGAGCAATAAAATAAAGAATATGAGTATTTTTATTTATGAAGTTTTGTTGAGTGTTGGTATTTTCAAGTCCACACTCATGAGCTTGATGATGAAGTTCAAACAAAGTCTTCTTTGAAGATTTGGTGCTAAGAACTCTAAAGCTTATCCCCATTTGTTCAAGATACATGTTGGGTTAGGCTAGTAATGTCCCTCTAAAAGTCTTGTAAGAGCTCAGATAAAGATAAAAACAGTTGCATTCATGTTTAAGTTTATGTCTTGCATAGCACATTTATTTTAATGCCATCACTAA